>PVKS010011962.1:0-55109 GCA_004027875.1 Aplodontia rufa | reverse complement strand
TTTTTGAGCTGTGTTTTTTAAGTAGTATGAGAGAGGCCTAGGTGTGCCTCTATTGAGGGGAAAACCATAGTAGGAGGGCAGACGCTGGTGACCCAGGATGGGGAGAGCTGCAGAACCTCGTCCTTCCCTGCGTGCTGGGGTGGCGAAGCCCAGTGCACACCTTGAGGACTCCTGTGCATTCTCTCTGAGAGGAGAGCCTGGCGTTTGTCAGAAAGTCTAAGCGTTGGGCTGCAGCGGTGGCTCAGTGGTTACATCACTTCCCTGTACGCGCGAGGACCTAGGGTTTTTTTTTCCCTAGATGAATATGGAGTTACAATTGAGGGGGAAACATTGTCAAACAATCAAGAACAAATGTATATATACATAGTTATCCAAGGCTAATGCCATGCCATGGATGCCCTGCTTGGGTTCCCCATGTTTCTGTTTCTCCCAGAAGACCCCCTGAGTTGAATGGATATCTCTTGAAGATCAGAGATCACCTTCTGAGATGATTCCCCTATATTCCCACCCTCCAGTCTCCTAGATATCCTTCCTAAGCCCTCCCCCCACCCTGTCCCCCGCCCTACACCTCCAGGTATCCTAGGCAATCATCCCCCTGTTTGCAAAAAGAATCATACAATTTGAGGTTATTGTTAGCTTAGCCGTGTAACATACTGCTTCTGATGTATTCTAGCTTCCACAGATGAGAGATACCATTCGGCCCTTGAGTCTCGAGATTGGGATACTTCACTGAGCATAATTCTTTCCATCTCTATCCATTTGGCTACAAAAGCCATAATATTGTTTTCTCTAATGGCTGAGTAGAACTCCATTGCATATATGTACCAAAGGTTTTGAATCCACTCGTGGAGTGAGGGGCATCTGGGTTGGTTCCATAGTCTAGCTATAGTAAATTGAGCTGCTATAAACACTGATGAAGCCACATCACTATAATATGCTGATTCTAACTCTTTTGGGAAAATCCCTAGGAGTGGGGTAGCTGGGTCATAAGATGGTTCCAGCCCTAATTTTTTGAGGAGTCTCCATACTGCTTTCCATAGTGGCTGAACCAGTTTGCAGTCCCACCAGCAGTGTGACAGTGTTCCTCTTTTCCCACAGCCCCTCCAGCATCTGTTGTTTTTCATGTTCTTCATTTTTGCCACTCTAACAGGAGTGAGGTGGAATCTCATTGAAGTTTTGATTTGCATTTCCCTTATAGCTAATGATGTAGAGCATTTTCTCATATATTTATGGGCTTTCTGGACTTGTGAGGACCTAGATTTGAACCCCAGCACCACATACACAATGAAGTGTCAGAGTAATGAAAGCCACATGAAAAAAAAATTGATTCTCTCTTTCTCTCTCACTGTCCCTCTCTCTTTAAAAAAAAAAAGAAAAAAGGCTAAGTGTGTCCCCAAAGGGACAGCTGTGATGGCACAGCCTGCCTCCCACCGAGCCCTCCTGCTGGGTGTCTGCAGCTTCATGGCTGCTCTGCTCCTTCCTCTCAGCCCTGCCCTGGGACTCTGACTCTACCTGTGCTCAGGTGGCCTCAGGTCAGTCCAGGCTTCCTTCTCTTCATTTGTGGAATGGAATGGAAGGCTTGCTCCCTCCTCTGACACTGGCAGGGCCTGAGCACAATGGCCATGCACACACTGTCCGTCTAAATACTTAAAATGACCTAGAAAGCCAAGTGAGTATTGCTGGATAAAACATGTCCTGTCCTCCCCTTTGGTGAGGGACATCTTCCTAACGACCCAGCTGCCAGGGCCCAGTCCCATGGCCTCCTTCCTTCTCACCTGGGGCCATCTCACACCAGGAAGAGCTCCAGGTAAGCATGGGGCTCCCGCCCATACATCCCCACACATCCCAGCCCCAGCTGCGCTCAGTCCGAGTAGCTGCCCCAGCCGCGTGGGGCTGGGAGCCCGTGCTGGTGTGTGCTTTGCTGGTGGAAGGGTGCACTGGGACAGAGGCCCATGGGAGGTCTTTGCCCAGGGTCTGGGAGCATGATCTAGGAGCAGTGTCCTTTGGCCCCAGGGATTCTGCACCCATCACCTGACACCAAGTTGCAAGGCCGGTGCCGCTAGGTGCTCAGTGAAAGGCAGCAGCTTTATCACTGTCATGGGTCTAGCCTAAGCCATTACGGAATTGGACAAGCGTCCCACCCCTGCTCTGCCCGGCCCTCCCCACCCTCTTACAGCCCACCCAGACTCTGCCTGCTCATAGGGTGGCCCCACCAGGCATGCTGTCCCTCAGGCCTCGCGTGCTCATTCTACTTCAGGGCTCAGTGTGCCCTTCCTTCTCTCGGTCATCCTGCAAGCTTCTTGAGCCTGTTTGTGCATTTCCTCCTGGGAGAGGTCCTCTGGGACCCTGCCCCTTTCCTTCTGGCCAGGAGTGCCCCTCTCTCTTGCGTGCACCCTCTGCCCCTTCTAGAAACCCCTTGGCAGCGGCCTCTTGCTCTGCAAGCAGCGGTCTGACCCCGGGCACTGGGCACCTGGGGGCAGACCTGCCTTATTTGCTCTGCTCCCCTGTGCTCTGCCCTACCTGGCCAGCAGCCACGTGCCAAACTGATTGTTGAGCTGAGGAATTTAACTTGGCATTCTGAAACCCCTGCTGGAATTTTCCATTGAGATAAGCCAGGGGGAAGGTTTCAGGAAAAGCAGCCTCCATCATTCCTGCCTGGCTCAGAGGCCTTCCAAGATAAGAACATTCTGCAAGACCTGGACCTTAGCTGACTCTCACACTCTGAGTTTTATCCTTATTCATAGCTCTGCAAGGAAACCCGAGGAAAGGCAGGGAGCTGTCCTGCAAACCCCCGGAGGACCTCTGGCTCGTGTCGCCGGCATAGTTGGGTCATTCCGCTGCTTTTCCAGGAAAGGCGATGAGAGCCTCTTGAAATAACAACGGGGTCATGGGTCTGGGGTGAGCAGTTAGTTGTGTCTGCTGCAAGCCCCGAGAATGGCCCCAGAGTCCCAGGCACATCTGCAGCAGGGGTCTGGCTCTCTGCACGACACAGGAGAGCAGAGGGTGGAAAGTTAAAGAAGGCAGCTCTGGAGGGGAAGGCGCCCACAGAGCGTGCACACACACGCTGTGTGTGTGAGAAGATCCCTCGTCAAGTAGAGACTGAGGATTGGCTGAGGCTTGTCAACCACTGGGTGAACACTCAGGCCACAAGGTTCCCAGCAGCCCGCTGGCTCACAGTCAGCTCAGTCTGCGATTTTGCATTTCTTTCTTATGGAGGAGGTGTGTAGGGGAGGTGAGGTCTGCTTAAATGGGTAAGAAAAACTGTCACTACAAAGTTGGTGAAAGTTTAAAAATTGGCCTAGAGTGAAGTTTAAAAATTGGTATGGCTAGGCATGGTGGCAGAGCTTGTAATCCCTGTGACTCTGAGGCTGAGGCAGGAGGACTGCATGTTCAAAGCCAGCCTTAGCAACTTAGCAAGGCCCTACGCAACTTAGCGGGACCCTGTCAATTCCTGGTACCAAATTAAAAAAAAAATTGGTTGATTGATATAACCATGATATGAACTGCTTCTGTGCCATTTTACCTAACGTCCACCAGGAGCAACGATGTCACCGTGTGCACCGCTATGTCTGTTTACCTAATGTCCACCATGAGCAATGATGGTCACCGTGTGCACACCACTACGTCCACCATGAGCAACAACGGTCACCGTGTGCACCACTACGTCTGCTTTCTGCTGTGGTCGGGGCTGTGGGTTACAAGTCTTGGTTAGCCTCGCCCGAGCCTGACCCCTGGGCCCCACAAAGCACCTTCTGATTGTCCCAGGACAGTGGCAGGTCTCTCGCGTTGGGCTTGGTTAGAATGATCCAATCACGAAGGGGAGGTTGGGGGTCACCAGGTTCAACTCTTTCACTGTCCCCTGGCCACTCAGGGGTGGTCAGAGGTACTGCGGTCAACTTGGGCCATGGGAACCCTCTGAGCCTGAGCTCTTCTCTCTGAGCTCCGGGAGCTCTGTGTTCTGCCCCCATGTCCCACTTTGGAGCAGTGGCTGGCGGCTCTGGGGCCTCCCTGCAGACTGGGTTTTGCTTTGGATGGAACCCTGGCACGTACTAGGTGGACACTCTCTCATCGAGCCGTGTCCCCAGGCCCATTAGCGTGGCTTTATTTTATGTTGATGAGCCAGACCTGCTCCATGAGCCCCATCTAACGGAAGGTTGGGGGAGGCTTCTGAATCGTGGCCCACATCAGTGGCCCCTATGCTCCCATGGTGACACAAAGGCCATTTGGGTAAAATCTCATCCTCTTGGGTGGCTCCTTTCTGCTCCTCTCCCACTGGATGCTGGTGAAGGCGTGCCCAGGACTTCATGGCAGCATGGGTAGGGGACCTGCAGTGCTTGCAGCCTCCTCTGCCTTCACCCCATCTCTGTGGGGATTGTCTCCACACATTGCTGGCCTCTGAGGTGTCCCGGCCCTGCCCAGTCCCCTGAGCCTCTATTGACATCTCCATTCACTGTCCCTTGCCTGTCCGCACCCAGCTTCTCTCCATGACCCCGTGTCCTCTCTAGCCGCTCTGCAATCTTGCACATTATGCTTCCATGGCGGGGGGGTAACCCTGGCTGGTTCCTTGCTCTCTCTGGAGGCACCTGCCAGCCTCGCCAGGACTCCGCACTGGTTTTGAGTCAAGAATGTCGACTTCACTCTTGTGTGGTGGTGGCCACAGCAGGACTGAAGACCCAGCATCTCTTCCTCCATTTTTCATCCTCCTCCTTGGATCTGAGTCACTTGGATTCCAGGAACGACAGAGCTGACAGAAAACCATCTTGTGGTGAGTTGACGCTGTTCACACTCGAGACAACAACTTGTTAATGTCCAACAAGGCCTGCCTGGCCAGTCCTGAGATGGGGACCCCACCTGATGCGCATCCCTGGCATTGGAAGCTGTGTGCAGCCTCCAGCTATGCAGACCCCCAAGCTTCGCCCTGTTCCATAAAACCTCGCAGTCATTGTCAGCCCCTGGAGATGGGGCTAAGGACATGGGTTGCGTTGTCTTCCTGTACCCCTGACACTGATTAAAGTCCCTGTTGTGCTTTTCCTGACAACCTTTTGTTTTTCAGGGTGAGTGGCAGGAACTCGACTTGCGGGATCCCCAGATTCACTAGGACTCGGGTAACAGCTTGGGAATGGCCCAAGGGGGTTCTCCAGGGCTTCCAGCTTCCCCACCAGCATGTCCAGGAGGGTCTGTGCTGACCTCAGCGACCTCCTCAGATCTGTCTGAAATCTTTGGAAGCCCTGTTACCTGTCCCTCCCAAGAGCCATAGTGTGAAGGGCTGGGTAGCTGCTGGGAACACAGTCTCTGGCCCTTCCTTCCTCATCCCAGCTAAGCGTGGCAGTCCCCCTGGGGCCCACCACTTCTCTGATCTGGACCCTGCCTGACAAGATCCTGTGGACAGCTTCACAGTCAAAGCTGAGAGTGGCAGCTTCCAAAGCTCTTCTCTTGACAAGACGTGGCTTTCAAACCTTTGCCTGGCGACAGGCACGCAACACCCACAGGTACAACATTTAGGGTACAAGAAGCTGGTTCTTAACGGTTCTGCCACTTTGCATTTCTGTACAAAACCAGTGCTTGGGTGACCCTCAGGAACCAGGTGGCTGCTGCAAGGTGATGGAGGAGACCACATCACTCAAAGAAACTTTCAGGGAACCCCAGTTTGGACCATGGCCTCGCACAGACAAGGCTGAAGTTCCAAATGGGTCCTTCATGCCCAAGTCTCATCGGCAAGCTGAAGACTGCCTGCCAACCTTCCAGAAACCAGGGTCAGAGACGTAACAGTCACATTGCCAAGCACCAGTTTCACTGGGTGTGATAACAGCATTCTCCTGCCTTAATCCTTACACAAAGAAAGGCCACCCGGACCAGGCTCAGTGTACGGCTCTTGCTTAGCATATGGGAGGCCCCAGTTCAACCCGACATCACCAAAATAAATATAAATAAAGAGCTTTAACTTGGACAATGTTAGAAAAGAAAGGTGCATCTGTGCATTCCTGAGGTCTATCAGGAGGGACAGAGCAGACTCCACGCCCCAGACCTTGGATTACCAGTCTGAGGCCGGAGATGAAGACTGGGGATAAGAGACAGGGGATTCTCAGTCTCCAAGGCAGTCAGGCTGGTCAGGCGTGCTGACTGCGTCTGGCGGGGTGGCCATACCTTGGAGGACATGGAGTCCTGGAGAAGAACCACCCCCGGGGCCCAGCAGAGACACTGGTCCTGACAGGACTTGGGGATAGCCGCAGCAGCAGCTTCTGGTGGCTCCAAGCCTCCAGCTGCAGCTCCGCCTGCGGGCGTGGGGACCTGGAGTTTGCTTCCTGCATGTCAGGTGATGCACGGAGAGCCAGCTACTGGCACTCTGATTTTATGACTTCACATTCACAGCTGATCAGTTTCTATCTTCCTTGGCCTCTGGCCAAGCCCGCCACCCTGGTCACACCTAGAGGCCGAAGATCTCCAGAAGAAAATATTCCACTACCACTAAGCTGGGAGATTCCATCACCACCACCGGCTCCCCTTTGCCCTTGGAGGCCACCTCCCGCCCCCAGGGGCATCTAGCCCAGGAGCAGAACCCAGGACCCGCCCACCTGGGCCAGCTGTTTGTGGAAGGAGTAAGTTCACTCGAGTGAAAAGCTTTCTTTTCTCTGGGCTGTTGGTGTTTTGAGGCCACAGGATTCAGTAGAGCCCTGAGGAGGGGCCAAGAAAGATGCTCAGACCAAAGCGAGACCCAAAGCAGCTCAGACACTGGGCTGTAGCTGGGAGTCGAGACTTCCAGCCTGCCCCTGCCCCAGGTGACCACATGACCATGAGTGGACTTTGCCCTGGAGCCCGGGGAAGGGAAGAGGCCTGACCAGGAGCGGGGCTGGCCTGGCCATACTCCTTGCCCGAGGCTGCGGCAGTGGTTCTTCCTTTGTTCTGCCGCTGTTGTCCATTAGAGCAGGGCCTGTCCTGTGGCAGCCACCGCCCAGCCCACCCTGGAAAGGGCTGGAGAGGGAGGCGGAGCTTTCCCAGGAAGAAGGAGGAAGAGGAGACAGGTGGGGCCCTGTGAGGCCTGCTGATGAAGGTGTCTTGGGCTCCCTGGAAGTGAGCAGCCGGGGGAACTTCTGTGTATGTGGTGAGTGTCTGTGGCCGTGTGTCTGTCTCTGTATCTGTGTGTTTGTGTTCATGTGTTGGCTCGTGTCTGTGTGTGTGCATGCGCATGTGCCCAGTGTGCACCATCAAAGGGGCGAGCAGAAGCGTTGGTTTTCATTATTCTGGGCCAGAGGGGTCCTTGTTTGGATCCCCGCTGGCTGAAGAGTCCTGGAAGATCCCAGAAGGCCTTGAGCGTAAACTGCTGGACCAAGGCTGCGCCTCCAAGGACTCTGTTTCAGGAGATGTCAGGGTGCCCAACTAATGGACTGTAATGCCCAGTGAGCTTGGCAGATCATCTCCTTAGGACTCTCTTTAAAAAAGTCAGCATCTTGTTTTCACTTTTCTTACCACATTGCTCTGGATGTGACGGGATGGAAGCGTAGATCGCTGTGTGCAGGGCTCTTCTCCAGTCTGGGAGGAGACGCTGGAGGGACAGCCTCCAGCATTACACCAGAGCCTCCGCAGCAAAGACCAGTTTGGAGTGGGTCTCCTGCATTTTGCTTTGGTGGAAGGCTGGTGGGTGTGAGAGAAGCAGCAGCCCAGTTGGGACTGGAAGAGGAAGGAGCCTGACTTTCTGAGAGACTAGCAGCCCTCCGACAGACTCCAGAGGCCGGGGCAGGGCTCGCACCTCCAGTTGCCTCTTAGGACCTCCCGTTGTCCAAAGCTTACTGCATGTAATCATTTATTTATTTTAGAGAGAGACAGAGTCTCAATTTTTTTTCATCTGGTTTTTGGTTTTGCTCCATTTATTTTTGTGGTGTGGGGATCTGAATCCAGGGCCTCATGCATGCCAGGCAAGCACTTTACCACTGAGCCACCTCTCCAGCCCCTGTCGTCTAATTGATTACAGAGACAAAAAGATTAAGGCAAGTAAAGATCCAGGGAGACACACCTGATGGGCAGGTGGGGGTCTGTAGGGTTCTTTGTGGTCATTAAGCACCATGGCCTTGACGCACAGACAGCTCTGCAGACCACACGATGCCTTTGACCTCACGTTTAAGTTTCTGGGGTTGTTTTTAAAGATAGGATATTTAATTTTGTGCTAAAACTATGAGTTTTCATTCATTTGTTTTGAAAGTAGATGGATTGTGGGTAGTTTCCTTTTTTACATTTGATGTATTTATATTTATACACACGTGTGCGCACACACACACATACTGTGTTCAATCACCAGCAGCAAATATATACAGAGAGGGGTGCTCTACCACTGAGCTACCATCCCGGCTGTTTTTATTTTAACTTCTTTTCTCTTTTTAAAGAGAGAGAGAGGGACAGTGAGAGAGAGAGAGAGAGAGAGAGAGAGAGGGAATCAATTCCATTTAGTTTTCATGTGGCTTTTGTTGCCCCTACACTTCCTTGTGGATGTGGTGCGGGGTTCCAGCCCACGTCCTTGCACATGGCAGGCAACTGCTGAGCCACCGCTCCAGCCCTTGTTTCAACTTTTTTGAGACAGGGTCTTGCTAAGTTGGCCAGGCTGGCTTTGAACTTGAGATCCTCCCGCCCGAGTCTCCTGAGTCGCTGGGCTTTTCACTGTGCATTGTTGTCCTGAAAAAGTGGCTGGGCCTCTGCAGGGTGGGGTGACGCAGGTGCTGGGGATTCCCTGCTCATCCTTGTAGGCTCTGTGCAGCTGTCCAGGTGGGGCTCGGAGAGCACGGTTGCACCATTCCTCTTGGTGGGGGCCTGTCAGCTGCACCCCTGCAGGTGCATCTGAGCGCTGTGTGTAGGGTGGCCTCCAAGTGGCCTGTGGGAAGCTCCTGCAGTCCTTCCGGAGGCCTCTGTCTCCTTCCTGCAGTTTCCCCAGCCACTCCTCCAGAAGCTCCAGGTTTGACTGGAGTAAAAGTCAGGGGTGGAAACAGCACCTCTCTCCACTTATGGCTTCTTGCTAAGTCGTCCCCCATTCATGAGCACCTACTATGCACTCAGTGAACACAGTCATTGCCCTCATTAGCATTTACAGTCCAGGGAGAGAGTGAAGTCACTTATAACTACACACATTAATGTACAAACAAAAACAGATGCTTTCATCAAGGAGAGAGCAGGGACGTGCGGGCCGGGCCCCACACTGGCATGCACTTTTGTCTGTATTGTTGACCGTTAGCTGTGGGGTCTGGACACAGGTAGATGGCAGATGCCAGACCAGAGAGGAGTTGTTGCAGAGAGAGGTGAGTGAGATTCAGAGCTTGTGACAGTGGAGGTGAGGGACGGTCGCTGGCAGTGTCTGAACTTTGAGACCTTGTTATCTTTCCTGGGGCTGTATTCAGAGTTCTGGACTCTGGTCTGCCCTTGGCCTGCCAGGGTTGGATGCTTTCCGTCCTGAGGCTAACTTCCGGGTGACTTCTCACTTGTTCATGGTGTGCACTTCACTTTCACGGTGGAGTTGAGCCTCTGCAGTAGTCAGACGTCTGTGGAGGGACTGCTTGGGGTCTGCTTTGGGGGCGTTGGGGGCATTGTGGGTGTGATAAATGAGGCAGAGCTGGGCTGCTGCTTCACCAGGCTGCTGCCAGAGCTGGCCTGGGGCATCCTCAGGCAGACATGTCCTGCCCTCCCTCAGCCACTCTCACTCCCTAAGACTCGCTCCTCTGTTCAGCAAGGATTTCGGAACATCGGCGGGCCCTGCCCTGTGCCGTGGTGTGCAAGTGAGTCTGCAGCTAACGGAAGGGCCAGGGACACCTGAGCCTATTTTGACCGTGGAGCTGGTTTTGCCCAGGGCCTGGTGCTGGGCTCTGAGGCTCTGGAGAAAACAGGAAAGACTGAGTGAGGTGTGCAAGCCCTGGGACAGCCTGGTTTTAGGCAAGGACAGCACTGGTGCATGGATAATTGGTGCAGGGTCATTGGCGTTCAGATCTATGGCCCTGCTCCATGCAGCGGGCACTTTCCAAGCACAGCTCCATTTGCTGTTCACGATGGACACAAAATGGTCCAGGTTGCCCAGTTTGCAGGTGGGAGATGGTGGCTGGGGCTCAGGGCGACCAGGTGCAGCACAGGGCTTTCCGTCATCTGCCTTCCACCGGAAAGCAGGTGCATGAGCCCATGGACAGGATCTGACCCCAGGTACCCAGCCTGCCTCAGCCTGTGGCTCTTTGCAGGGCATGGCGCAGGTGGATGGCCTTCCCTGGGCCAGTGCCGCCCCTGGCCAGGCCTGCGTGTCCAAGCTGGTCCTCCTGGGAAGTGGCTCCGTGGGCAAGTCCAGCCTGGTGCTCCGGTATGTGAAGGACGACTTCAGGAGTGTCCTGCCCACGGTGGGATGTGAGTGAAGGGCAGAGCGGGATGCCCACATGGGGCGGATGGGGTGGGGCCGCTGAGGACTCCTGCCTGCTGCCCTGGAGGCTCGGGCTGCAGGTGCCCAGCATGTGGGGCGTGTGTGGGTGTGGGCAGTTCAGGCTCTCAAGGTCAGGCATGCAGAACAGAGTCCAGCAAGGCTTGTAGACGCCCATGTCCCTGAGTTAGGTTCCAGCCCCGCCGCAGTCTGCAGAGGTGGAGATTCCGGGTCAGCTCTTGGACCCAGAGGGTGGGTTCAAAGGATCGTTTGGTGAAGGGTGACCAAAGGAAGGACTTTCCTAGCGCTGCCCACTGAACCACCCGACCAGCCCCCGAACCCGGCTCCCATGTTAATATACCTAAAAGAGAGCTCCCGTTCTCCCTTTTGATTGACCAGCCTGGTCTGCACTGGGGGAGGGTGGTGAGCAACAAGGGGGAGGGCAGTGAGGAGACCCTCTCCCTGTGTTTCTTAATGGAGGTCGGAGTGTCACAGTTCTCAGAGGTGAGTATCTTGGAGCCTCTTCACGTCCTCTGGATCCTGCCTGGCTGCAAAATCCAGTTCCCACCTCAAATAAGAACCTGGTGTGTTCTTTACACCTGTCCTCTCCCAGGCAGCCGAGGAGGAGTACCATGCTCAGCAGAGGCACGGAAAGCCACTGGCTTCTCTCGTTCATTCGCTCACTGATGAGGGTCTGCTGGGCATGGACTCTGTCCCTGGCTGCTGGGCATGGACTCTGTCCCTGGCTGGCATCAGGTACGGAGGATTTCACAGCAAGATGAAAAGACACATTAAACAGAGAAGTAGCCTAAAAATGCAGTACAGGGTACTGGCAGCCGGGGTGCCTATCCCTCTCCCTAGGGGGTGTCTGCTGGAGGCCCAAGGGAAAGTGGGGAGAAGGGAGGGAAGTGGTCAGTGAGGGGCTGCTCCAAAGGGAGCTGGAGAGAGCTGTCAGGGGGTCAACTCAGGCCAGCTTGGGTGTGCTAGGCAACGCTCCCCTCTGTTAGCGCAACAATTTACTCCATTGACCCAAGATATCAGACTCAGCTGCTGCTGCTTCTTCTTCCTCTTCGTCTTCGTCTTCTTCTTCTTCCCTTTTTTGGGGGGTACTGGGGATTCAACCCAGGGGCACTCATCCACTGAGCCACATCCTCAGACCTTTTATTTTATTTTATTTATTTGAGACAGTGTCTTCTAAATTGCTTATAGCCTTGCTAAGCTGCTGAGGCTGACTTCGAAATTGCCATCCTCCTGCCTCAGCCTCCTGAGCCATTGGCTTCTTTTTAAAATACAGCAAAGTGTTAAGTCTAGCCTGAGTTGAGCCTGAGGTGAGACCAGAGACCACAGAAGAGAACCCGACTACACCCAGATGTTGAGGGCCATGTCCTTGGGTGAATGGGGACAAGATGTGGGAGAGAGGAAGTAGGTGTCAGACCCCGCCAGCCTGATTGGTTCTGGGCGGGGAGTGTACTCCAAGACAGAGGTCCCAGGCTGTGGCTCAAGGCCAGTCCAGCCCTCCCTCCTGCCCGCCTGCTTTTAAAATGAGCCTCTGTGGACATGGGAGTGGCCAAGCCTGCTCTTTACATGTGCTCTGTGGACTATGGTCTCCTCCTGCTTTGTTCACCTAAGGTGGCAGAGCACCCCGCAGACGCAGCGGGGACTTGCGCCCTGTGGACTAAAACACCTGCGGCAGTGCTGTTCTGAGAAGTCTGTGACTTCTGCACAAACTTCTGCCATGGGGCCCCTGGTGGATTCAGGCAGGGGTGGGGGTGGGGCGGCTGCTTCTGGAGACTCCCTGGGCTCTGAACTGGGCTCAGCTGCACCCATCGGGCCCGCTTCCTGGGTGGGGAGGGAGGCCGTGCACTGAGCCTCAGGAGAGATTGGGCCCTGGCATCTGACTGCGGGTGAGGCCCTGTGTCCCCTGCTCTCAGGGCTGCTTCCCCTCCAGCAAGTCAGGGAGCAGGCATTGGCCTCAGCCTGTCCCTGCTGTTCCCGCTGCTCACCTTCTCTTCAGAGAGGCCTCCTGGGTCAGGAGAGTGGACCAGAGCTGGGCCCAGTGGGCTGTGGCTCAAGGTGCAGGCCTGTGCTGGAGGGGGAAGGCCTGGGTGTCTCATCTGAACTTCTGCTGCCCCCCGGGCCCTGGGCTCATCCTCAGGCAGGGTTCCTTTACCCCCTCCTGTCCCCTTCCCCAGTCTTGGATTTGTCTCTGCAGAGGAAGGAACCTGTTCTGGGGGCAGGACTCTGCTCCTGGTGCTGTGCCCTTTGTCACCACCTGGCTCCTGTGGGACATCAGCCAGGAGGGAGGCTGAGGACATCCAGATTAAGTTAATGCTGGGACCACGTGCTTGTTGAGCGTGGCTGTCCTGTCAGCCAGCAGGTGAGTGCCCTGGCTCTCAGCAGTAGGTCCTGTGGGCACAGTGGCCTCGCTTCTGTCTGTGTCACGAGAGTCTGTGCAGGCTACAGGTCAGGATGGATACCCACACTATGGCTGTCTCTGGAAATTGCTACTTTTTATAATTGTCACATTATGAATGTAAACAAATGTTGTATTTTTTATTTTATCCATTCTATTTTTATGTTATATATATTTGTGTTATTAAGTATGATATTGTTCTGAACAGCATATTATTGGAAAGTGAATTTCCCGCTTTTTGGGTGAGGACATGAACAGTGTGTCTCCCTCCAGCCTCTGTGAGGGCCCTGTGCTGTGCGGAGCCCTCTGAGCGGGACTCTTCCATTTCTTTGTGCACATGTGGCACCGGCTTTTATTGGTGAGAGCAAGGACTGCACAGAGCTGGGTGGCCTGTCTCTGTGGTGACCGCGGGTCCTGGCCTTGCGCTGCCTTCTTCCCCAGAGCAAGGATGGGACCAGGGGCTGTGGTATCCCAGGTGGGGCCGCTTCAGGGCAGAGCCAGCTCCCGGATCCTGGGGGAGATTGGTGTGCCCTGGGTCCCTTGAGGGTGTGACTCTGCAGGGCTCCAGGACAGGGCCACCTGCCAACAGGGAGCAGGGCTGGAAAGGACAGACTGACCGAGTCCCCAGAGCTGAGCTGTCAAACAAGTGTCCACGGGAGCAGAGCCAGAGCAGGAAGCCCAGGAGAGCAGGGTGTCCTGGGGCCACCAACATACCCTCCCTTTAACTCCTACCACCTCTGCCACAGAGGTGCCCAGTACTACTGCAGAAGAGGGACTGGCAGAGGAGGCAGGCAGCCCAGGGCAGGAGTGGCCGCTGGCTGGGATGGGCTGGGACCACCCAGAGATCCCCAGGGACTCCCCAGAGATGTCACTAAGTCCTAAGTTCTACAGCCTGTGTGGCCTTATCTGGAGGTAGGGACTTGGCAGACGTGATGAGTTGAGATGAGATGTGACTATTGGGATGGTCCCTGAGCCCATTGCCTGGTGGCCTTGGAAGAAGAGGAGAGAACACAGGGACACGGAGGGAAGGCTGTGTGGAGATGGAGACAGGTTGGGGTGATGTGTCCGCAAGTCCAGGAGCAGCAAGGGCTGCTGGAGGCCCCCAAAGCTGAGAAAGGAAGGGCATAGCTTCAGCCTCCAAGTCCCCAGAAGGAGCTGACCCTGCCCTCCAGAGCTGGAGGAATAAACTTCCATCGTTTGAAGCCACCAAGCCTATGGCCATTTGCTCCTGCAGTCCCAGGACACCCCGCACTGCCTTTGGAGTGGAAGTTTTAATTTTGGACGTGTGGCTGCCAGAATCTCCCCAGTGGGCTCCAAACGCAGCCTGGGTCTGGGTGGGCAGGGAAGGGCACCTCCCTCTCCCCATCTCCTACTCCCCCTTTCCCTGTACAAGTCACACACTGTGGCACAAAATATTTTGCTGCTATTAAATGACTATTTTAAAATCACATTGCTTTGGAAAGCAAAGCTCAGGAAAAAATCTGTCAATGAAGCATGTGTTGCCCAGCATTCAAGGGTTTGGGTCGGTCTTTGCGTAAGGATCAGGCAGGCGGGTGAATAAGGTGGTCCTGCTGCAGGGCCCACCTTTGCCTGGCAGAGCAGAGACACAGAAGGCTCCAGAACAGCAGTGGCATAGCAGAATATTCCTGGCTGCCCCCGGAGCTGATGCTGGGGACCTCTGCCAACAGTGGAGGGAGGGTCTTCCAGGTGGAGAAGTGGAAGGACCCGGAGCTGGAGCAGCAGACAAGGGAGGCCGGCATGGCCTGCTGGCGGGAAGGCTGGCGAGGTCAGCTGTTGCTGTGACCCAAGGGCCTCCTTGCAGGACAGGCTGGGTAGCTGAGTGGTGGGAGATGCAGGGGCTCCAGGGTCCCCAGAGCTCAGCTGCTTGGCTGGAAGCCAGAGCTGTTGGACTCAGGCTCCTTTCCAAGTCTCATGGCTCAGAGCCTTTGAGTCAGGTCCCCATGTGCACCCTCTGCCCATGAACTCTGCACAAGTGGTCCCTCAGAGCTGTGGGTGCTTGGTAGGCTCCTAGCGGCTTTGGGCAGAGGGGACCACGTCCTCTTCTCAGTGCTCTCCCCGCCCTGTTTCAGGCGCCTTCTTCACCAAGGTGGTGGATTTGGGGGCCTCGTCTCTGAAGCTGGAGATCTGGGACACGGCTGGCCAGGAGAAGTACCACAGCGTCTGCCATCTCTACTTCCGGGGCGCCAATGCTGCACTTTTGGTGTATGACATCACCAGGAAGGTAGGGCTCCCATTGAGGCATGTGCCACCCTTTCCAGGGCTCTGCCCTGGTCTCCCAGGTACAGTGAAGCTGTCTGTTGGAGGAATTGTCCCCGTGCTGGTGCCACAGTTTATGGTGTGATTGTGACAACAAATGGAGACTTCCATGCGCTGCCTCCTCCAGGAAGCCCCCATGACCCCTGCCTCCACGCTCAGGTTCTGCCCCTCCATGTTTGGCCCAGCAGGCCAGCACAGGGCTCTGCAATCTACCCTCACTAGCAAAATCCTGGAGTGTGCTGAGGTGGTGGGGGCTGTTACGGACAGGGGGTACACCCAGGAAGCAGAGGGTGGAGAGGGGAGGGTGAGGCACTGCAGCCTGGCCTGGGAAGTAGGAACTACTCTCCCCCGGGGGGCAGGGGATGGTGGTGGGCCTGGCAGGGAGGGGGGCCTGGGTGAGGGTGCAGGGTGGGATTCGGGGTGGGGCAGCGCACTGTGGGCCTAGGATGTGGAAGACACATCAGCCTTGCTGTGGGGCAGGAGGGGCTGCAGGGGCCCAGGGCAGGAGCCCTTTAACTGGTTTACAGGGCACTGAAGTAGGCAGGGTTGGGGGGGACCACTCCCTAAACTCTCATGCACAAAATGGTCCTTTGGGGGTGCCCAGGGGTGGAGCAGCAGCTGGCTCCCTGGCTGCAGAGGCTACCCAGGGCAAGCAGGCCCAGTCGCCCACCTCCACGGGACAGAGCAGCCACTGCAAGCCTGGGCCACAGTGTCCTGGGCTCTGCTTCCTGGAGCCTACCCCATGGCCCTCTTCCTCTGTCAGGACTCCTTCCTCAAGGCCCAGCAGTGGCTGGTGGACCTGGAGAAGGAGCTGCAGCCAGGGGAGGCGGTGGTGATGCTGGTTGGCAACAAGACGGACCTCGGCGAGCAGCGGGAGGTGACGTTTCAGGTGCCACTCGGGGTCGGGTGGAGGAAGCCCCCCCCCAACCTCACACACACACACACCACAGCCTCAGGCATGCTCATGCACACCCACCTCACACACACACGTGTGCACACACACCTGTAGACACATGGATCACCCACACCTGCACCCCACACTCACAGGCACGCACGTGCACACACCTGCACCCACGTACTCACATTCACAGTTCACACCACACGTGTGCCCCCCACATACTTTCCACCTTAGTTTCCCTTTTGGCCCAAGATGTCTGCTCTCTCAGGAAGGCTCAGGTGGTTCACCTGGGCAGAGAGCTGTGGGCATCACCCAGGCCCTGCCTGAGAGTTGGCTGGGTGCCCTGCCTACTGGGAGTGGGGCCTCCCTGCCAGCCTCCCTGCCCTGAGGAAACAGGCCCTTCCTACCCTCCAACCCTCTTTGAGAGATGTGGGCTTTCAGACCTTTTCTTTGTGTTTGATGTATTATTGAAGAAGGGTCAAAGGATAAATCCAAACTTTGGTAGGAATTGAGTAAAGGATAGACATTTCAGAAAGTCGTACAAAATTATGTGCAGTGGAATAAATGCTGCAGAGATGCGTGTGAAGGGATGTGGGGGTGGGAGGCTGCCAGTGGCCCTGTGCCCATCTGCGTGGGGGGCGTGGGAGCGCCTGTGTGCATGTTTGGGGGCGTGTACACCGGTGCGTATCTAGGTGTAGGTGCTGTGTGCGTAGGGTATGTGAGCGCACACATGCGTGTAGCTGTGTATACACTTGGCCCTCTGTGAGCTCCCCATCCACAGCCTCAGCCAACCATGATCAACAAGAGGTGTGTGTGGCGCACGTGCACGGACTGTTCCCTTATCATGGGTCCCTAAATAACACAGCACGACGACTATTTCCATGGCTTTCCATGGTGTCAGGCATTGGCAGTGATCCAGAGTTGAGTTAAAGTACACGAGAGCTCGCGTGCAGGTCTATGCTCGTGGCAGGCCATTTACGGAAGGTCCTGGAGCATCTGAGTTTAGGTGGAGCCTATGTACCTGGGATGTGGAGGAGGTTCCGTTGCACAGGTGTAGAGTGCATGTGTAGTGTGTGTATGTGCACACGTGTGTGTACAGAAGCATGTGTGGGTGTGCGTGTGTGTGAGGGGCTGGACTTCCAGACAGGCTTTCACGGTGGGAAGCAGAGGAGGAGCAGGTGACCTGAGAGGCAGGGGCAGTGGGGCCCTGGGCTGCAGGACAGGGTCCTGTGGACAAGGGCCTACAGTCAGCAAGCAGAGCCCCTGGTGTGGGGCACCAGCCCTGGGGGCCTTGGTCTGGAGGCAGCAGTGAGAAGGGTCAGGACCTGGTGGTGACTCAGGGAGAGAGATGGGGGCAGTCAGGGTCCAGCTGGGACAGGAGAGCTGGGTAGGGAGCCCCAGCAGCCATCAAGTCTTCTTGGCCCAACTTGGTGGCGTCTGCTGCCTGGGCTTTTCCCTGAAAGTGGCTCTTGCAGCTGCAGAGAGCCAGGCAGGCTGGAGCAGGCAAGGCACTGGGGGACTGTGCCCCAGGCTGGCACTGCATCGTTAAAATGATTTTTTAAAAATTTAGTGTTTTGTTTTTAAACGTTTTAATGCAGTGTGGTGATCCAGCCCAAGGCCTCATACATGCTAAGCGAGCTCTCTACCACGGAGCTACATCTGCAGCCCAGACTTCATTTTCAAGTCTTTCTGTGATTGCTAAGATAGCATAGGAAGTCCCCGCATGGCTTCTTCCAGCTTCTGCATAACCACAGGAAGATGCTACAGAGCTTACTCAGGTCACCAGTGTTCCCACTAGTGTCCTTTGGCTGGCAGCAAAGTCTGCTCCCAGATCTGGCCCCTGGGAGCCCCTTGGAGCTGGCTCCTGTGTTCCTGACACCAGCCTTTCACTGTGAGTGTCTCATTGTGTTCTTTCCAGCCCTGGAATCAGCCATTTCACCAAGGAGCCCTGTTCCTAGTATTGGAGAATTAATTTATAAACCAACACGTGTGCTCATTGCTTGGGGGTGTGAAGACCATGGACTTCCAGGGGCCCGCAGCCATTTCTTGGGTCTTTGGATTAGACGCCAGCTAGGTGGCCTTGGGAACGTCATGAAACGCTGTGTTTTCCCTCAGGAAAGGAAAGAGTTTGCGGAGAGCAAGAGGCTGCTGTTCATGGAAACCTCGGCCAAGCTGAACCTCCATGTGTCCGAGGTCTTCAGAGCCGTGGGTGAGTGGTGGCCACAGGCCAGATGGGGAGGGTGGGGCTTGCCACTCGACCTGCTTCACTGGGGCTTCCTATCTGGTGTCTTGGGACCCAGGAGACTGTCCCTGGGGGCAGCAAGGTGAGCAGGAGGGCTGTGAAGTCCTTGGGTTATGGCTCTGGGTGGGTGCTGGGAGGGATGGGATCTGGGTGGCTCCCCCCACCAATGCTTGCTTCTGCTTTCACAGCCCAAGAGCTACTGCAGAGAGAAGTCAGACAGAGCCACAGCCCACAGGGGGACGCAGCTGTGGTTCTGAATGAGGGACCCACCAGGAAGGTCAAGTGCTGTACCCACTAGAAGCAGCCACCCCAGGAGGGCTGCGGGGTGAGCCACTAATTCACTGCTGTAGAGAAGGGCTGGTGGCTTCAGAAATCGGCCTTCTTTATAGTGACCACTTCCCAAAGCCAGTAAGCCTCGTCAGGGGTGGATCCAGGGTCAAATGGCTCCTGTAAGACTGCTGGGCCTGCCTTGCCAGATTCTTCTAGCCCCTGGACACCCCAGTTACCTTATTGGCCACCTTGTCACCAGACGTGGTCTGTAGGAGGCAGAAGGAAGCAGGGATCAGCACTCTTTGGCTCAGTAATGGACAGATGCCTGTACCTGCCTTGGGCCGGGGTGACAGGCTAGGGGCTGGGCCCACCTGGTTCTGAGAGGTGGGAGGGGAGGGGAGAGTGCCAGGAAGAAATGGAGTGATGGCCCAGGCGGCTGGATCTAAGAGAGATGGCCCTGGGGAAGACACGTATGACAGGCTGCTGGGATGGGCGTCCGCCACTGTGGTCCTGCCAGGGCGCACAGAGGCTCAGACTTCTACTCTGAGATGTACTGTTTCAGCATCTTTTCCTCTAAAGATTAAACTGCCTTTAGGAGTCTGGCTTTGTGCTTGGAAGGTCGAGGTGGGACACAGTCTCATGATGTTGGCATTGGTCCTGTTCCAGGGGCTCCCTAGTGGTACCCGGAAGGAGGTGTGGCTGAGGCGGGCATGGGTCATGGGTGGATGTCTTTCAGGATGGTGACCTGTGGGGCCCCCATTGTGACTGCTTGGCTTTGTGAAGGAGCTAGGTCCCCATCTGGGGAGGTGTTTTAGCCAGGCTTTTTGCTGCTGTGACTATAAGATGGGACAAGAGCAGTTTTAGGAGGAAAAGTTTGTTTGGGGTCTCAGTTTCCGAGGTCTCAGTCAATAGAAGGCTGCAGAGAGAGACTAAGCTCAGCTCACAAAGTATAAACCCAAAGGCACGCCCCAGCGACCCCCTCCTCCAGCCACACCCTACCTGCCCACAGGCACTGCCCGGTTGGCCCCTGCTGTGGGTTGGCACGCTGAGTGGGTGGAGGCTCTCATAACCCAGTCGTTTCACCTCTAAACCTTCTTGCCTTCCTCACACATGGGTTTTGGGGACATCTAACCTGAGGGTAACAGGAGGTAAGCCCCGGGTGATTTTTCCTGTTGGATCTCTCTTGGCACCTGGTGTGGCAAGGAGAAGGTATTTCAAAGGCAGACATACCTAGGAGTGATTTCACCCTTATCTCTGGCTCCAGAATAAGCAGGGATGAAGCCTAAATAAGACGTGCCTGTCAGCTGAGGAAGGTGCCTCCCTGGGGGACTGTAAGTGCAAAGTACCCTCCCATTTGGCTGAGCCTCTCGTTCTAAAGGGGCTTCCTCTGGGAGGGGCTTGCTGCTCTTGTCCACTTTGCATGGAGAGCACCCCCAGTCCAGAGCCTTGGCCTTGGGGAGCCCCCGTGGTGGGGGTTGATGGGAGACTGGGGAGAGGACCTGGGGGCCGGTCATTGGCTGCAACCCACCTAGGAGAGGTTGCTTGGAAGGGCTGTGTCCTGGCAAAAGATCCCACCCCTGCAGCAGCCTCTCCCTCCTTGGGTTCTGGCAGCACCCCCCAATCAGCCTGGGCCCAGCCTGGGCTTCTCAGCCTTCCCACCACAGCCTGGAAGCCTGCGTTCCAATGAGGGCCCTGCCCGCGTGGTTACCCTAATTGGAGGGAGCTACCTGGTCCATGGGGCCCTGGTGGAACCCACTTCTGTTCTGGGGAGGTAGAAAATGTCAGAGTTCCTGGTGCTGATGTGGTCCCCCTGTGCCCTAGAGAAGCTTCTCGTGTGCTGGACAAGTGCAGACCAGATAGCACCAGCTCTTGGGATCAGGGGTGAAAGCTGAAGGGGGAAGCGAGAGAACAGATGTGTCTGACTTTTACCAACAGTTTTTAGACAACTTCACAGGAGGAAGCTAAAGTCTGTTCTGTGTAACTGCTGCCATCCCTTGGACCCTGTGTCCTCAGGTCCCCTCTACCTTAGCTAGACTGAGCAGGACCAGGAGCCTCCACCAGGGGGCAGCGGGACCACTCTGGACGCTGCAGGAGGCCGAGGGTACCTGTGGCCACCAGAGGGCGCTCCAGCAGGCCAACTGCGGACCTGAGTGCTGCTGCTAAGAGCAGACCAAGCCAGCTGATGCAGGAGACCCTGGCCAGCAAGCGGGAAGCCTGCAGGGTACCCCTATGTCCGATTGCCTGTGTCCCCTCAGTTGTCATCTAGGGTTTATTCAAATGCAGCCTTCGGCTCACTGCCACTAGGAACCTTTCATGGTCTCCCAGGCCTGGGCTGGCAGGTGGGGAGCATCTGGAAGCCCCGCCTTGCATCTCTCCCCAAGCTTCTGAAGACATCAGTCTGTGTTGGGATTTTTAAACCATCCCAGGTGGGTTTAGAATTTAGCAAAGGCAGAGAAGCCCTGTGAGGACAGGGGCTGCCTTGCTTAGGACCCTCCGTGCTGGTGCAGCAATTGGTACCGGCCATGTGTGTGTCCAACGAGGGGACAGAAACCTAAAGGGGCCTGGCATTCCTGAGAACAGCCCCCACACAGCCAGCAAGCATGAAGGGCAGGCTTCCTCATGCCTTGCCTGAGCTCTGCCCTCCCGCCACCCCTCCCAGAAGTGGGATGTGGGGACAGGGCCATCAAGGAAGGACCCATTTCTGCAAGCACATGGGAATGAACCCACAGGGGCTGGGGGGGGTGTCCCTGGCACAGATTCTTCAAGATGAGAAGGAGCAGGGTCCTGGAGGGCCAGTCTGTGTGCCCATGGTTCCGGCCACAGCCTGTGCGGGTGCAACAGGTTGTCCCAGGCTGCACTTGGAGCCTGGTCCTCTCTGAGCTGCTGTGTGTTGAGGGGTGGAGGCAGAGAGGGCTGCGAGTGGCCCTCCATAGCTCTTTGCCGTCCCAGTCCATTTCTGGAGCCTTGTCCATCTGTTCTCGTGGCTTCTCAGTCATGTTCTCAACTAACTGATGGATGGACCCCGTTATGGTTTGGACATGAGGTGTACCCCGAAGGCTCCTGTTAATGTCAGGGTGTGAGCTGCTTGGATTTTGAGAGCTATAACTGCATCAGTTCATCCTATTTGAGTGGACTGGGTGGTGACCGAAGGCAGAAGGGCATGGCTGGAGGAGGTGGGTCACCGGGGGTGGCCCTGGACGGGTGCATCTTCCCTGTGGCCCCTTCCCCTTCTCTCTTTGTTTGCTGGCTGCTGTGAGTCCACTATGCCCTTCTGCCCAGAATAATGGAGTTGGCCCACCATGGGCTAAACCTCTGAAACCGAGAGCCAAAATAAACTTCTTGCTGGGTATTTTGGTCACAGTGATGAAAAGCTGACTCATACAGACCCACTGTCCTTGGAGGGGCTGACTTGCACACCTCTTCCTTTTTTTTTCTTAAAGAGAGAAGGACAGTGAGTGAGAGAGAGAGAATCAATTTTTTTTCTCTTTTTTTAATTAATATTTTTATTAGATGTATATAGAGATACAATTGAGGGGGAAACACTATCAAACCATCAATAACCAATGTACATATACTTATTTATCCAGGGGTAATGCCATATCATGGATGCCCAGCTTGGGTTTCCCCTTTTGCTGTTTCCCCCAGAAGAACTCCCGCGTTAAATGGATATCTCGTGAGGAATGACATCTCCTTCTGAGATGATTCCCCCATATTCCCACTCTCCAGTCTCCTAGGAGTTCTTCCTACACCCTCCCTGCTCCCCACCCCCATACCTACACCTCCAAGTATCCTAGGGAGTCATCTCTCTGTTGTGTTGAGAATCATACAGTTTGAAGTTATTATTAACTTAGCCATCTAACATACTGCTTCCACAGATGAGAGATACCATTCGACCCTTGAGTCTCTGAGATTGGGATACCTCACTGAGCATAATTCTTTCCATCTCCATCCATTTGGCTGCAAAAGCCATAATATCATCTTGAGAGAATCAATTTTTATTGAGTTTTTCACATGGGTTTCGATGCTCTGACACTTAGTTGTGTATGTGATGCTGGGGTTTGAACTCGTATACTCACGCATGCCTGGCAAGCACCGTAACTGCTGAGCCACTGCTCCAGCCCCTTCTTCCTTTTCTTTTAATATGCATTCCCTTCTTGGGGCTCCCAAAGACCCAATTTAAAACAATTCAAGTATCAAAAATTATTTGCAAGATACTAAACAACAACAACAAAGACAAGTGTCGTCTTTGGAAGGATCCAGCACAGGGAGGTGGAAGGGACTAGGGGACTCACCCTCAGGGGACCATGACCTCATAACTGGTCTGGAATGTCAGGGATGCTTCAGTCTTGGGCTAGCTGAGAGACAGGGCACTGCCATGGGGCCCAGGACTGCACAGATGGCACGTGCAGGGAAGAACTCTTTGTGATTGACAGGTCCCCTCGACCACCCAGTCAAATTCAGGGTGTCAGGGTGGGACCCGCTACCAGAGGTCCCAAGAGGAAGGGTAAGGCACCTGTGCTTGCTGTGAGCAACCTGCTCCCAGTTAAGGCCTGGAGCCTTCTCTCCTATGACAGGAATACAAGGGACAGAAGAACGGGAGTAATGCCGGGTTGGGAAAGGGGACGGCCATCAACAATCACACAAGTGATCATTTTACGACAGGACCCATCCCGGTGCTTCAGAAAACCGATGGCTGACAAAGTACAAGAACAAGAAAGCAAGGGACCAAAGAAAAATAACTGTGAGGTTGGATTGGAGCCTGGCTTAAAAACAGTCTGAAGACTTCCTTGATATATACTTAGGGATTTTTGAGTATGGAGTGGAAAATAACATTATTGGTCTGTCAGTTTTTTCGGGTATGATTCTGTGGTTATGGAGGAAGTTATCTTATTTTGGGGAGAAGCATGCTAAAATCTTTAGGGGGGGCAATGTCCTAATGTCAACAGCTTATTTCCAAATGGTAGAGAGAGGAGGGGCAGGAGGGAGGATGGAGAGAAGGAAACTGGAGTGATGACTGGTAAGTCTGGGTGGAGAGTTGGTGGCTGCCCATGGCAGTGGTGCTTGAATTCCCTTGTGTATTTGAGCTGTCGTTACACAAGTGGCAGAAGGCATCAGCGCTGCCCGCTTCTCTCCGGGCAGAGATGATTGGCATCCTGGGCTGCCCTGATGCTGAGCCGCAGACCCAGAGGTTGAGCAGGCAGGGACCGCCTCAGGTGGAGCCGCAAGTGTGGGTGGGGTGTGGGTGGGCTGTTCTGTCTGGGGTTCTGGCGAGGGTCTGCTCCAGGCCTCTTCCTGGCTTGTGAGGCTGGTGCTGCTCCCTGAAGCTGCGTCTCTGATCTCTGCTTCTCCCTAGGGGCCTACATTCCCCTTTCTCTGAGGACACTAGTTGGGTCAGATTGGGTGCACCCAATCCAGCAATGGTGCAGCAGTTTATATCTGCAATGACCCAATGTCTGGATGAGGTCACATCTAAGTAGGGAATTAGGACTTCAGCTCATGCAGGATGGGGTGAGGACATAGTGCAGCATAGGAGCAGACAAGTGCCCAGCACCTTGGAGACACCTTGGTCTTCAGCCCTTGCTTCCCTGAACCCAGAGGGACTGAGCGCCCTACTCCCCAGGCCGCTCAGAGGCAGAGTGGGGCTAGGGCTCTCCTGACCTCTGGGGCAGGAGCTCCCTCCGGGGCCCTCCTTGGGAGGGTTGGTCTGAAGACCTGCTTTCAGTTCTCCACGCCCCGAGCAGAATTGGTGGGTGAGTGGTCACCTTATTCTCTGTGTTGGAGGCTGTAAGCTGCCCAAGGCTGCCCCAGCACCCACCTTCTGTGGGAGCAGGGTCCTGTTCCCACCCACAGTCTCAGACAGGCACCAGGCTTTGTGCTGGATGGGGTGGGCCCCTGCCAGTGCCCCGCTCCTGAGCCCAGGAACAAGACAGGGTACTGCCCTTGGTTCAGATGTGGAAACTGAGGCTCAGAGAAGCCAAGGGGTGGACTCAATCACCCAAGTAGTGTGGGAGGTGCCCTGATTCCAAAGCAAGTTATGTCTGGTGCAGGACATGGTGACATCCCCATGTGATTGAAAGGGACAGGGTGTGGGGCAGGATCAAGTCTCCCTGCTGCTGAATAGAAACAGCCTACAGTTCTTCTCTGAGTAGCAAGGGCAACAAGGACACTGCGAGAGGATCCGAGGTTGCCAGGGCTGCGGGAGTAAGGGAGGGAGGGAGGGCTTTGTTGGAGCAGTGGGCCCACTCTCTGTGATGCTGGCTGGCAGACCCATGTCATTCTACATCTGCCCAGCCTCCGCGATGCCACCCAGAGCAAAGCCAGTGCCGATGGTGGGCTCTGGGTGACGATGGTGTGTGTAGGCTCGTTGTGACCCTGTGCCCTCTGTGTGCGGTGTAAGCAGGAGGCGGTGTGCCTGTGGGGCAGGAGGATCCAGGTAGCCTGGTATTTTCTGCTCATTTTTGCTGTGAACTTAAAACTTCTGTAAAAAAATAAAAATAAAAAGAACTTGGCAGGAGTGGTGGCTCAGCATTTGGAGCGCTTGCCTGGCATGCACAAGGACCTGGGTTTGAGCCCCAGCACCACATACTCAATTAATTTCCTCAATTAATGGAGGAAAAATAAAGACCAGATGGAAAAAAATAAAATTAACTCTTTGAACAATAACAAAGAAATAAATTAAAAAAAACAACAACAAAGGACTGAGGCCGTGAGAAGGACAGGGCCCAGGCTGGGGGCTGTGCTGCCTTCCTCTGGGGACAGCCCTGTGCATCTGCTCAGATTGGCTTGGGGGTGGTGGGGTGGACTGCAGGTGACTAAGGACGGTCCCAGCTCCCCGACTCGGGCCTGGATGCCTGTGGGCTGCTCACAGGGCCTCTTTCTTTCCAGAGAGGCTGCAGAGTGAGTCTCCTAGGTCACCCCCAGGAGGGAAGGAGAGCCCCTTGCAGTTTGTCCCTCAGTCACAGGTGTGCAATACACAAGGCCAGTGCTTTTATTACCACCAAAGGGAAAGAGTGGAGGAGGGGAGGGTGGGTGGGGCCAAGGCTCCTGGGTCGAGTTCTTCACTGTCTTCGTGAGCCGGGCCATCCGCCATCCTGGGGGTATTTAGCACCACCCTCCAGCGGGAGACAGGTCGACCAGCATCGCAGGCCAGGCCTGGGGACCTCCTGGAGGGCTGCCCTCCTCCGGCCAAAGCGGCCCACAGGCCTGATCCCACGGCCCCTGTACCAGGCAGGATTGATGTCAGGGGCTGAAAAGAAGAACAGAGCAGCACATGGGACACCTGTCCCCAGGTGTGTCGTGTGCCAGGAGGTGGCAGTTCCAGGCACATAGGCTCAGCATCCCCTGCACAGGGCCCCTTGGCGGGCAGCTGCCTGATCACCAGGCTTGGAACCCACACTGAGAAAAGGGCACCCAGGGAGTCTGGCCAGGTGTGGCTTTGGGAAATGGGAACTCAGATGTAGGCCAGGGCCAGTTTTCCCTACTTCCTCTCCTTCAGGTTCACGAGAGTGGGGCAGAGGTGGGGATGGAGGGTAGGGGACAGGGCTATCCTGGGCACAGCCTGGTCCAGCAGGAATCTCCTAGCAGGAGGTCAGCCCCCAGAGCTGGAGCAGGTGGCACAGGAGGTGGCCAGGCCCCACCCAGGCACTGAGCACCCACGGCATTGGGTCCCAGCACTCACTGCGGATCTCCATGGAGTGCTGAGGGGCTCGGCTTGCGGTCCCCTGAGGGACAAGGCCCAGCAGCAGCAGACACAGGAAGCAGGCGCTCAGAGCCTTCATGCTGGCCTCTGGAGGGCTGCCACACGGGGAGGGTGCAGCCTGGGGCAGAGGGGAAGGAGCTTGTTACGTGAGTGAGGGTGTGTGTGAAGAGTCAAGGCGCTCAGGTCACGTGTGTGTGAGACACTTAGGTGCAAGTGTGTGCCTGCAGTCTGTCCATGTCTAGCCATGCACTGTACACATGCATGTGTGTGTGTGTGCACGCACGCGCACATAGCCGTGCATCCCCCTGCTTTCCTCTAGCCTGTGCTAAACCTGGCTCTCGGCAATGTCCCTTGCCCTCCCCAGGCCCCAAGCTCTCCTCTGCAGCAAGGAAAGGAGGTCATGTGGGCCAGCCTCTGGTAGCTTGGCCACACTTGTGTGGGTGCCCTGTCTACAAAGGGCCCAGCAGGGAGGTGTGGGGAGCACAGGTGGAGTAAGTGTGGCTGTCTTGGAGCAGCTTTGGATCTGTTTGTCCTCCGTGTTAGGAACGAGGAGGAGCACACAGGGCCTTGGCAGGGAGGCCAGAGGCCAGCAGGTTTGTGGGGAGCTGGCCCCAGAGAGCCCAGGGGAAGCCTCAGAGGTGGAGGAGTACCTCGTCCGACCTCAGGGACAGCTGGTGTTTGGGACCCGACTGCATAGTCCTTTACCACACTTGTTCCAAGGTCTGCTGACATATGAAGCCCAGCCTGCCTCCCAGCCTCCCCCCCAGCCCTGCTCGAGCACGTCTGCCCATAGCCGGGCACTCCAGGACATGGGCATCTCTGCCTTTACAGAGCCTGCTTGCCCCACCCTTGACCTTGGCCCAGGCTGCTGGAGCTCTGAGGTAAACCTGCAGCACCTGGGACCTCTTCTCATTCATGGACAACGCCCTGGAGATGACGGGAGAAGGGGCTGCTGTGGATGGGAGCAGGTACCCAGGAACTCCTCCTTTTGCCCTGATGGAGCAGAGTTGCCCATCTATCTGAGCAGCATCCACCTGGGAAAGGCTGGCAACAGTCAGAAGGGCCACAGGTAACCCCTCCTCCCTGTTCCCACCAGTAGCACTTCTGTCACCGATGTCACCCCTCCTTTCTGGAGACCTGTTGGGGTGTCCGACATAGGGCAGGCATCCCCACCTTGGAGAGCAATGAGGACATGCACTCGAATGGGCTGTCCCCAGCACAGGGCCCCAGCCAGGTGAAGGAAGCCAGCAGAGCTGGGCTGTGATCTCCGAGAACTCGGCTCCTGGAGCAGGAGACTTGCCTTCTGCCAAGGGATCTCCTCGGCGGTGCCCAGCAGGAGCCTCTGCAGGCCGCCTCTCTACCACGGACAGCGCTTGAGCAGCAGGGATGCCGGGAAAGCAAGTGGCCTGGATGCACACCTGCGGTGGCTGCCACCGCCTGCTGTGCTCAGCCCCAGCCCTGGGTCTCAGGTAAAACCCAGCCTACGCCTGACAAAAGGGCAGATTTCGCCCAGCAGCAGAGCAGAATCCCAGAGCAGTGCCAGCCTCCCCAGCACCTGTTGCGCTACTCACCCGGTCGATCTCCCTCTGTGTGGTGCAGCCTGCCCTGGCCGTGCAGTGAGGCCCGGTGGACGGCTGCTCACTTTTGTAGTCCATGGGGGAACGGCTGACGCCCCCAGATCTCCCCCCAAGCCAGGGCCTCTGCCTGCGTCCCTAGCTGCCTGAAGGGCGAGACCGGGAGAGGACTTAGTCTTTTCTCTTTCCCTTCTTTTATTTTATCCTTTTAACTCTCATTAGCAAGGTGATTTGTTCCTTCCTGGATTATATAATTTTATTTGGGCCAAGTGGCTTTAAAACACATTAACCTCCCTCTTCTCGCTCGCCTCTGGCCAGGCTCCAAAGCCAAGTGTCATGAGACGTGCAGCTCCGAGAGCTCAGCCTTCCAACCAGAAGTCGCCCTGCACCCTTCCACTCCTTTCCTGTCCTTCTTTAAGCCACAGTTCTCAGCCAAAAGGTGGGAAGGAAGCCACCTGCACCCAGCGCGGCCACTCGCATCCCACTACACTTATGCTCAGCATGCAGCCCTTCCACCGCGCTCTATGCAAGCCACTTCCATCCTGATTCCATGTGTACAATATGGTTTCTAGGTCTCCAGGGTCTTCATAGCTATTGCTCAACTTATGCAAATTTATCATCATTCTAAAGCAAACAACAGCCTTATTTTTATTGTAAAACACGAGTTTATTTATTACGAATGCAATTCATACACACTGGGGGAAAATGCCAAATAAAAAGCAGCCATGATGTCAAAGAAGCCACCTTCCTCCTGGGGAGTGCCTCACACACTTCCCCTCACTCCACCCCACTTGAGACTCATTCGTCGCCCCGCACGCCATAACCACCACATCCTCAGTTGTTAAATTTGCCTGTCTATGCCACTTAAAAGAACTGTAGAGGGGCTGGAGCGGTGGCTCAGTGGTTAAAGCACTTGCCTGGCATGCACAAGGACCTGGGTTCAAACCCCAGCACACAATTAAATGTCAGAGCAACCAAGGCCAGATGGAAAACTAAGTTAAAAATTGACTCTTTCTTTCTCTCTCCCACTGTCCCTCTCTCTCTTAAAAAAAAAAAAAAAAAAAAGATTGTCCAGCATTCTGCCATTTAACCTGGGCCTAAGAACCTAAATTGCGTGTATTCTAAGTAGCTGTAGGTTACACTAAAGGTCTTTTAAGTCTTCTTAGGCGAACTACGCTGGAGAATAGATGCCACAGTCTGCTCTGCTCCTCTTGGCTCCGTCCAGCTGGGTGATGGATGGGCTGTTTCCTGGGTCTCCAATGACTTCTAGGAAAATCTTTGGGGATACTGCATCCTTCAGGAATCTGGCGCGACTTCTCCTTTCTTGAGGTCTGGCTGCCCAGTCCTGGACATGAAGGGTTCTGGTGGATGGGTTCCCTGGGAGGTCTGGTAAGGGCTAGGTGGGGTAAGGAACTATGGAAGGATAGGGGCACTATGTCCCCTGCGAATTAGAGTCACAGGAAGCTTTAAAAGTGCCCCCAGTGCTTGGGCTCCACTTCTGAGAAATGCCACCAGGGTCCCTGGGTGAGAGCCGTGGAGTGAGTCCTGTCCTGGAGCTGGGTCTGCTGGGTGCTGGGTGGTCCTCATGGGAGTGAGCTCAGTCCCAGGGATGGCTGGGGCAACGGAAACAGACCTCAGGAGCTGGAGCGAGACTTGAACATCACGAAGGGAGTGTGTGTGTGTGTGTGTGTGTGTGTGTGAGCCGGAGTGTGAGTGTGTGAGTGTATCCTGGAGTGTGCATGAGTGTGCTGGAGTGTGCAAAATGTGTGTGTGTGATTGTGTGCTGGAGTGTGAGAGAGTGTGCATGTTAAGTGTGTATGTGAGTATGTGTGTGCTGGAGTATGTATGTGTGAGAGAGTTGCTGGAGTATGTATGTGTGAGAGAGTTGCTGGACTGTGTGGGCTGGAGTGTGAGTATGTGTGATTGTGTGTGAGTGTGCATGTGAGTGTGTGATAGTGAGCACATGTGCTGGAATGTGTGAGAGTGTGCGTTGAGTGTGTGCTGGAGTGTGCATGTGTGTGTGTGTGCTGGAGTGTGTGTGTGAATGTGTGTAAGCATGTGTGCGTTGGAGTATGTATGCATGTATGTGTGTGTGAGCATGTGTGTTGGAATGTGTGCATATGTGTGCTGGAGTGTGTATGTATGCATGTGAATGCATGTGAGTGTGTTGAGTGTGGATGTGCATATGAGAGTGTGTGTGCTGGAGTATGTGGAGTGAGTGCTGGAGTGTGTATGTGTGTGAGTGTGTACGTGAGTGCATGTGGATGCATGTGAGAGCATGTGTGAACGTGTGTGCTGGAGTGTGTGTGTATGTGAGTGCATGTGTGAGAGTGTGTGTGTATGTATACGTGAGCATATGTATGTGTGTGCTGGAGTGTGTATGTACGTGTGTGAGTGTGTGCGAGAGCGTGGATGTGCATGTGAGAATGTGTGTGCTGGAGCGTGTATGTGAGTGCATGTGAGAGTGTGTGTGCGTGTGCTGGAATGTGTATATATGTGTGTAAGTGTGCATGTGTGCATGTGAGTGTGCTGGAGTGTGTGTGTGTGAGTGTGTGTGTGTGGAGGTGGGATTGTGGACTCTCAGTATTGTAGGCATCTTGCCACTTTGAGGGTTGCCAGAGGGAGGCAGAGGATGAGGTTGAGGTGGCCCAGGATCTTGGCATCAGCTGGCCCCCATAGCTGATGACATTGGCCAGAGGACCTGGAACTACAGAGATGATGGTGGGTGGGTGGCTGGGCATGTTGTGGTGGAAGGTGGCACAGGGCACAGACAAGGTGTGGGCTGTGGCTTCTCTGTCAGCTGCACAGAGTTCTGGGGTTGCAGGCCTGGCAGGGCGCTCTCAGGCTATGCCCAGCTTTGGTGTCTTTAGAGGAGAGGAGCCCATGAGGGCTTTGGCCACGGTCAGGAGGGGCAAGCTCGTCCCCATGCCTCTTCCCTAAGGGCTCGGATCTGCGGCCAGGAGGCTGAGTGCTCTAGGTCCAGCTTTGCTTGGTGAGGATTTCACCAGGAGCTCACACAGCCTCTTGAGTTGTGCATATGAACTAAGTCCCCTCCCTGGAGGAAGCACAACCCACCCTCCCTCCCTGAGACCATGGGCATCTGGGAACAAAAATATTCTTCGCCTAGTTTGCTAAGGTATTAATGTGTAATTGTTGCTTTCCTAATTGACTGAGGTGGACTTGGTGGCTTCCTCATTTAGCTTGTGACTGTAATAGACTATGATAGATTTTTTCTAACATTAAAAGCTCCTGGTTCTCCCAGGATGAAACTTGCTTGGTTAGACGCATTGGGCTTTTCCGTGCACTGTTGGATTTTACTCGTTGATGTTTCATTTAGAATATGTGCATCTTTGATCTGTTGCCTCTAGTTTTCCTTTCTCAGAGTTTCCATGGTGTTAGGGTTTCCTTATCCTTGCACAGGACCAGAACTGTTCTCTGAGGGACTCAAGATGGGAAGTCCAGCACCGTCGGGGAGACACAACAGGGCTTGAGGATGAGGAAGGGGATGGAGGATGGGTGGGGTCCTGGGTCGGGGGAATCTGGACCAAAAGCCAGGAGGGCCGAGACAGGCACTTTGAGGAATGAGGCACCAGTGGAGGGTGGGTGTTTGGGGGCCTGAGGGATGGCTATGGCCACTCACTGGGCCTGAGGGTCTCTACTGAGGTTTCAGCCATGGACCAGGGTGTGAGCAGAGTACAGGGTGCTGTGCACAGCCTGGGAGGGTGTGAGAGGGGATCCATGAAGGAAACGGAGGAAGAAGTGGGAAAGTGAGAAGCCCCGGGGAATGAGGCCTGGCAGAGTGTTGAGGCGCAGGAGCCTGGCGCTGTCTCTGGAGCCCCTGCAGCTCCGTCGCTGGCTGGTCTGGGCGATACTCTGACCTACCCTTTGACAATTATCTCCACCTCCATCACGGGTTGGCAGCTGCTTCTGCAGTGGGCCAGGCAGTGATCACGCACAGCACGGTGGCCCCGGGTCTCGGGGTCTGCCAGTCAACCCAGCCTGGCATGGGAAAGCAGCCAGGGTGGCACACATCCACAGGTGGTAGCAGGACTGAGAGCTGGAGCTGGCCCAGGGCTGCAGGGCACTGCCCCCTGGTCTGCGTCTCTTGCTGGCAAACTCTCCCTAACAGCTGAACAGCCTGGCGCGACCTTGTGCCCTATGGTCCTGCTTCAGAAACCCATCGGGTGGAAGGGAGAGCAACGGAACTACACGTAGGCTAGGCTGGCCTTGCCTTGCTGGGCCCTGCGGAGAGACCTCCTCTGGCATGGGCCACCTCTAGGTTGGCCACACTGGGGACGAAGCTGGCTGTGCCTTCTCTTGGGCTCCAGAGCAAGGAACTGTGGCTGCTGGGTGGGGGCAGAGGGCTGGGGCTGAAGAGACCCTGGGGGCTCCTGTCGCTAGTGCACAGGGCGAGACGGGGCACAGAGAGGGTGGAGGAGCCAGCCTGGCCTCCCTGCGCCCCTGAGGCTGGGTCGTGGAGTCTCCCTGCAGAAAGCTCTGGGGCCCCTTGCCTCCCTGCACGCTGGCTGCTTCCCCCGGCTACTTCATGTGGGGTCCTTGCCTCAAAAAGAGCCCTGGGTTGAGGAGGGCTCTGCGAGCGTGTCTCTGTCCTTCACGTTCTCAGCACCGTGTGGTGCATGTCAGCCCTGAGGTCTTCGAGCTTTCACCACATCATGGTGACTGTGGCAGTAGTGGTGGCCTCAGAAGTCAGATGGCTCCCCTCCAATTCGGGTTCACATGGAACCTAGAACATGACCTCTCGGATCGGGAACTGTTCAAATGTAACTAGTCCAGGGAGTCATGCTGCCCTAAGTCCCATGACCCGTGTCCTTGTTAGAAGAGGACAGAGAGCCACAGGGAGAAGGTGTCGTGAGGGTGGAGGCAGAGACTGGAGGATCGCAGGCGTGAGCTGGGAGCAGAAATTGGAGGAGGCCAGGAACTGATCATTCCAGAAACGTCGGACGGGGCCAACACTACAACTCTGAGATTTGGACCCCTGGACTCCTGAACTAGGAGCATAACTGATTATGTTCTGTCCCACGTGTGGTGCCTTGTCATGGTGGCCACAGGGATTGAGCTCAATGCTCCACAGTGTGTGTCTGAGTGAACTAGCCAAACGGTCCCACCCACTCTTGTTCCTGGAGAGGCTGTGTGTCCTAAATGTGGGGTTCTTCTGGGTCCCTAGAAGGGCACAGAACCACCTGATGGGGAGGAGTGACCTGGACACTGGAACCCATCTAACCTAGCGGTGGGATATTGGGGCGCAAAGACAGGGCCGTTTCTGATGATGTTTGTGAATTACAAGCTGTGTTTGCAGTGTGGGTGTTGGGAAGGTGAAGTTGCCCAAGGGCCCACGGGTTACAAGCTTAGTCCCAGGGTGGTGATGCCAGGAGAGGTGGCACCTTTCAGAGGAGTCCTGGTGGTGAGCAGCTGACCGCTCCTGTCTGTGGACTACAGGGCCCTGGGTGGGGGACAGAGGTGCCCACTTCTGCCTCAACATTCAGGGGCTCCTGCATCCAGTCCCTTGTCCTGGTGGTTCCCAGCCACCCCACACAGACACGCTCCTTCTCCCCTCGCTCCCATGAACCCGGGAACATGCATCTGGCTGCAGCCTTCACTGTGTGGCCAGGGTCCCCTTCCATACATGAAGGCAGCACAGCAAAGAGTGAGAGGGTGCAGGGTCACGTGAGAGGGGCCTCTGGGTGTCCCAGGCTAACAGCCTGGTCCTTGAGGACAGTCACATCTGCTCAGCTGTGTCTCGCAGGTCAGAGGCTGGCAGGGCGGCCTGGCCCTGGTCGGTGACCGGGGAGAACAGCTGAGGGTCTGTAGGCCGCTGGTGCCCTGCAGCTGGAAGCTGTGCTGACCGGCCTTCCTCATTTCTCGCTGGGACAGTGACTGCGTGCAGCAGAAAGCCCAGAGCCCCCGGAGAACACGACGGCCACGTGGAGGAAGTGTGGGCGGCTTCGCTGCTCTGTGCCGGGCCCACAGAGCTCCCGTTCAGGGCTGGTGGGCCATCACGGGCTTCTGAAGGGCAAGACACATTCACATGTGAGCGTGCACAGCACACACGCAGCAGCACACAGGCACACTCACAGGCGTGCACAGAGAAACGTACAAATGCCCAGGAGTGCAATAGACACAGGCTTGGATGGGTGTGCACGCATGCATGGGTGTGGTTTCAGGTGCACACATGGGTGTGCATGCACCCATGTCCAGATGGCCCCTCCTTTAGCCCAGCATGCCTCTCTGGCCCAGTGCTGACTGGCTGGAGTGCCCACCCTGCCTCCCCATTGTTACCAGGGAGGCCAAGTCCATGACGCTGCCTTATTCTGGGTTTCCTGCATCTCTGTTACGAGACACCTGGAGATTCTTTTAGAATGGAGGTCACAGTCTGATGGGCCATCATTGTGTGGGTCCACTGACGTGGCTACCAACAGGACCAACAGGACAGGCACAGCACGTTGTGAGCGGGGAGGCTGGGCTGTGGGTGTGGATTTAGTTCCTTGTCACGTCAGGTAGGATTAAAGCTCCTGTGCCCACTGCTCCCGCTGGTGCTGCCCTTGGCCTGCTGGTCACACCTGTGCCATTTGTGGCTTCTGCCTGTTACTGTTCTGCCATCATTTTGGGAAAGGAATGTGCCCTGAGAGTTATCTCACTTGGTCCCATTTTGAGTCTGCAGAACGGAGGCAGAAGACCAGAGCAGAGTTCTCAGAGGAGCAGGGAGACGCCACCAAGGCTGCAGTGTTCCCTTCCTGAGCCCCTCCAGGACGGCACCAGGTATAGGAATGTGAATGGTGGAATTGGGCTAAAACACTCACTGACCCCACCTGGAGGCCCGGATGCAGACGGGTACTGACACCCTGAGCCCACACCTGACAGCATGCACACAGCGGTGGGAAGGAATGCGGCTGCGGCCACAGGACATCACAGACAGGGCACCTTGCCAACCCACACTGACACTCAACCCTGACTTCAGAACTGCTTTGAAAATTTCAGCAATTTCCCAAGAGTAACCTGGGGCTCAGTCTTCCTTGGTGTTAGGAGTATAATATAAGAATTAAAAGTGGCTTTAAGTGTGGAATGTTAGAAATATAAGGATTTAAAAAGACTTGGTAAGTGTGTGGCAGACCCTGCGTGTGTGACTGCTCCATCAGGCAGCCTCCCCCCACCCACAGTAATGGCCACGCCCGGTGTCTTCGTGACAACCCTGCTAACCTTGCTACGCAGGGTCTCTAAGATAGCAGGAAAAACCTGGTGAGCGGACAGGGGCCTGAGCCTCGCGCTAAGCTGGCCGAGTGAATGCCCAGAGAGAGAGCGCGGCACATAGATAAGAAGTGGACACAGCATGGAAGAAAGAAGCAGGAGAAAAAGACGGAGCCATTCTGCTGGATGGCAGTGGACGCTTCCCCAGCCAGCGGAGGCAGGGGACAGGCCCGAGAATCCACGCTGTGCACCCGCAGGCAGGCAGGAAGGGGCCGAGGGGTGAGACTGCCCTCTGCGAGCAGCATGGTTGGGGTAGGGTTTGGGGTGGAGGTGTTGCTGTGTGGCGTGAATGAATGAGCATCTAAAAGGAAATAATTGTGTAGTTATTGCAGCACAGCGGGTGTGTGTGACACTTGGGCACTTCTTTTCCTTTTCTTTGTGGTGCTGGGGATACCCAGGCAAGCGCTCTGCCTCTGGGCTACATCCCAGATCTCAGGCAGCTTCTGAAGAGACTTGGGTCAGGGGATCATAACTCAAACCCTGGTAACCGGTGTTAAGATGAAGACACTGCTGGGTGGTGTGGGCCGAGCTGCTGAGACACGGCAGCGGGAGCCGTGGGGAGCCAGGAGCCCAGCTGGGACGTGACGTGTCCTCCAAGTTCCACATGCAGAGGAGTGGTCCCCAGAGTGGCAGTGGCGAGGTGGTGCACCTTTAGGAGGCGGGGCCTCGTGGGGGCTCCTTAGGCTGTGAGGTGCTGTCTTTGAAAGACTGAAGTGGTTCTCAGGGATCCTGCTCAGTTCTCACGAGAGTGAGTTGTTTTAAAAGCTGAGTCTGAGTGCTCCTTGGTGTCCTCTGGTGTGACTTTTTCTTGCCATGGGCACTTGTGGGGTTTGGGAGGAGCCCAGGAAGCTAACACCCTGTAAGTCTGGGGACCTCACATCTGATTCAGTTGAAGAGACTGTGGCACTGGTGGGTTCAATGGGCCCCCAGGAGAGTCCCCATGGCCTCATGGAGAGCACCTTAATGGAGCAGAACCCCTCCCAGGGACAGCAGGTCACTTAGCGACATCACCTGTTTTAGTATTTCTTCTTCCTGAGTATCTTTAAAAAATGTTTTCAATTTCCCTTTCCAAATTTTACTTTTTATTTTGATTCTTTTCTTTTAATAGTAGAAATTGAACCCAGGGAGCTCTGCCACTGAGCTACTCCACAACCTTTTCATTTGCTTTATTTTGAGACAAGGACTTGCTAAGTTGCTGAGGCTGGCCTCGAACTTGTGATCCTCCTGCCTCAGCCCCCCGCTGTTGCTGGGACTATAGAAGTGGGTCCTGGTTTCTGGTTTAAATTTTATCTGTTTATTCCAATTTCCCTTACTCTGAAGACTTAGTGTGCAAATCTGACAGGAATCTTAAAGGCTCCCCAGAGTGAGAGAAGACTCACCGCAAAGACATGGTTGGCCACGCCTCTCCTCCCATTGGGGTTTCTCTGGGTCAGGGAACCGTGGTACAGGGATTTCCGATGAAAGGAACCCTCGTCTTTGCCTTTGGGGGAACAGAAGGCATTTTACAAACTTACCCTAAACAACTGGCCTCTGCCTCCTGAGGAACTGTGGAAGTACCCCACAGAGGACGTAGCCCCTCTGGGGAGCTTCACTGTGTGGAATGTTTTTAATTTGCAGTTCAGGTTTCTTCTCCTTGCTTTGGAGTCACCGTTTACATCCTCCCTGGCCGTGGCCCAGGAGAGCTCGTATGGGCAGAACCCAGCACTGGGTGCCTGTATCCTTCCCTTTAATCTGTGACAGGACCAGGGCCTGAGGGGTCACAGGGCTCTGAGGTCCACTCAAGGCTACAGTGAGGGGCTGGGGGCCTGGCCTCAAGCCCAGCCCGCACCTGACTTTGGGGAGGCAGAGCCGGCCACCAGCCCTGCTGTGTGTCATGTGGCACCTGCTGATATGGCATGTGCTCATGAGGAGCAGAGCTGGGTCCGCACAGTTGCCTGGAGCCAGTGCATGCAGGTACATGTGATGCAGTGGGCCTGTCCCTGCCTGCCTTCCTAGAGCTGGTGTACCAGCACGCTGCTGCTTTCTTGTGCTGTGGAGCCAGAGCCCTCGCCTGTCTATAGGTCCTGGCCCTGGGTCTAATCTGTGAGATGGCACTGCCCAATCCAGTGGTCACAGTGCTGAGCAGTAAGGACACAGTGGCCCTGCAGACTTGGTGACCAGCCTCCCCGATCCCATGCTGGCACTGAAGGAGGTGGCAGGAGAGGACTGGGAGGGCTGCTCAGACCCTGAGAGCTTCAGTGGCCTGGGGTTGGGCCCTCTGGCCTTGGACCGTATACCAGTGGCCTCTTGACTGACATGGTTGTCCCTTCACAAAGCCAGTCACCAAGAGCACTCAAGGATGTGCCTGGTTCTCCTGCTGCATGCGTGAACCTCCATTTGGATGTCAGAGCACGGGGACAGGGTGGACCTGCCCCTCGGGTCAGCTGTGGCACTTCAAGGTCCCCAGTGGTAGTTCCTTGGAATCACCTCTCTGCTAAAATTGCCCCCTGGCTGGCAGCCCTGAGACAGGGCCCTGGGCACTGACCCTGACTCTGGATTGGGCTGGATGTGTGCTGGGAGCTCAGGGGATGCACACGGGGAGCTGGTGCAGAGTGGGCCACATGACCAGTGCGTGCTGGGAAACAGGGACCTGGGAGATGAGTCTGGTGCTAAATGGAGGGTGCAGGCGGGGGGGGGGGGAGACTGTGCTCCAAGGGTAAGGTGATGTCCGACTCCAGGACACTGTGGCTGTCCTCTTCCTGGGACTTCAAGGAGGCACCAACAGCGCTGTCACTAACTGAGCCACCTTTGCAAGCTCAAGTAGCGATTCCAGCCACGCAGACACCAGGGCAGTGGCCCCAGGGTGTCCCACAGGTTATGGAGCAGCACATGGAGCCCCACTGGCCACTTCCCTCCCCTGAGCCATTCCCAGGCCTCGGGCGCAAGGCAAGCCACCATTACCTGGGGGTTTGGGGGAATACCTCTTCCTGGGAAGAAGGGAGGGCGCGGCTGTCACCTGGAAGAAAAGGAACGTCTGTTGGTGCCACTGGGCGTGGTGTGTAGGAACTCTGCCAGCTGGTTTTGGACTTAGTGCTCTTCTGATTGGATTTGACCGAGTCAGCTGTTTTCTGCACCTTGACGATATCTGTCTGAGCTTTCGGCGGTGTCAGAAAGCACGTCCTCTGTCCGTCAAGCAACTCACGCTCGACTCTAGGAGGCGCTCAGCTCTGGGAGCTGCTAGTGCTCGTTGGTGTGGCTGAAACAGCACAGGTTCTACCCCAAGGAACTGGGTTGAAATCTCGGTGGTACCCTCCACCTGGTCTCCTCCTCTGTCAAATGGGGCTATGGGAGATGTAACTGTGCCTGATTCACCTCCCAGCTTCCCCTTGGTCCTCACACCCACTTTCCTTCTTTTGCAGCAGGCTGCTGGAATGTGATACAAAGTGCTAAAAAATCCACTTTCTAGCTGTGTGCATTGGCACATGCCTGTAATTCCAGTGGCTCAGGAGGCTGAGGTGGGAGGATCTCAAGTTCAAAGCCAGCCTCAGCAACTTTGCAAGGACCTAAGGTATTTAGCAAGACCCTGTCTCAAAATAAAAACTGAAAAGGGCTGAGGATGTGGTTCAGTGGTTAAGTGCCCTTGGGTTTAATACCTGGCTCAGGGAACAAAACAAAACAAATCAAAACCAGTTTGTGCTAAGGAGTGGCTAGACATGCCACGGCTCCCAGCAGGCACCAGGCTGTGGGCGGGCCCTGGGCAGCCTCGCTCCTTCCAGGGTGCTGGGAATGCCATGTAAACACGGGTGGTCTCCCTCCCCGAGGCCCCATCTGCGAGTGCTCTTCCCGCATCCCCCAGGTTCTGGGGCACTTTCCTGGTGTTCAGGAAGGCCACGGGGCCCCTGGAGTGTGGCGCTGGTCCAAAGTGGGGCACAGGTGCCTGGGGATGCGCTCTGCCCAGGGCACCGCCTTTCTCCTGACTGGCAGATGTGGAGGGGTGAATGCTCAGTTGCCCTGCTCAGGGGTGCTCCAGGTGGGACCTCTGTGGTCCCCTAGCTCCTTGAAGGACCGCGCTGAAGAGCCCACATGGGGTTTGCTTTTGCCCTTCTCTGTCCCCCTCTCCACCCCCCAGCCTGTCTCTGTGCACCTCCGAGGAGCCCCCCTGGTGCTGCTAGCCCCACACTCCAGAGTTCCCGAGATCACCCAGCTCTTGCCCTTGCCCAGACTCAGAGGCTCAGCAACCTACCTTGCCCTCATTCTCAGGGTCTGCATTCAGATCCTTCGCGCTCCTGCCAAGTTTCCCAGCCACTCGAGGAAGAAATATCTGGAGGAAAGGAAGAAACTTTGGGCCGTTACCGGCCGGTTGAGCTGCAGGCCAGAGGGCGTGGGTTGGGGTGGCCAGTGGACATAGACAGGTTGGTCAAGAATGCTGGGATGGCACTTCTGCCCGCCCCCATCCCCACAGCATACGGCTCTGCATTCGTGGGACCAGGGCTGTTGGACTTAGCCAATTAAAATACAGGATGCCAGTTAACTCAGAATTGCAGAGAAATGGCGAATGATCTCCTGGTGTAAGAAGCGCGTCCCAGCGGCTGCATGGGAGACACGTGCTGTTTATTTGCAGGCGTGCTGTGTTTCACCTGGAAACGTCCTCTGGGGTTCAAAGCACCCTTCGTCCCCAGCATGGCTTTCTAGGAAGCCTGCTGACTGGGCTGGGGGGTCCCTGCTGAGCACCTCGCCACCTGCCCCTGGCCACACCCGTCTTGAGATGGCAGTTCAATAAGTCCCCCAACTAGAGGTTTGATCACCCAGGCTGCCTTTGGCTTTCAAATCACTTGTGCCTCGATTCCCAGAGCAGGACCTGGGAGCCCCTCAGAAGGGGAAATACAGAGCCTTGGCTCAGCCCGGCACAGGCCGGCTCAAGGAGAGGGGGTGGCACGGCAGTGCCTGGGCGGTCTGGGGGCACAGACGCCCCAGGTCCCTCCGCTCACCGGGAGGCTGGACTTCTTCCGGGCCTTTCCCGAGGGCTTCACAGTGAGCCCCGCAGCCTGCAGGGCGGCGATCCTCGACTCAATGTCTGAAACCTGGAGAAGAGCAGACGACAGCTAGGCATCCGGACAGACACCACTGGACGTCCCCTCAGAGTCAGGGACCAGAGAAAGCCACTGTCCTCAGCCCACTGAAGGGGTCAGCTGCAGCTGTTTGTCCTGAATGCTAACATCCCAACCCCATACAGTGGTCCCTCTGCATCCCTCCGAGGTTTTGAGGAGGGTGCTCTTGTGGGCAGCTGGGGAGGGTCCGGTGGACTCTCTGGAGATGTTCCAGGAGGCCTTGTTCCCTCAGGGATGGGGCACATCTGGCAAAAGCACAGCTCAGGGTGCACCCTGACCGGGACCCAGACTACAGCTAGCACCTTTCTTGCCCTGCCCCTCCCCCAGGCCATTCCTCTCAGGAAACCAAGCCCGTCAGCCCCTGACCCATCCAGAGCCCTTCATCTCTGTCCCTGACCCATCCAGAGCCCTTCATCTCTGTCTCCCCCAAATCCCAAATTTCTTTTTTCTTTCTTCCTTTTTTTTTTTTTTTTGCAGCGCAGGGGATCAAACCTAGGGCCTTGTGAAAGCCAAACCTGTGCTCTGCCACTGAGCCATACCTCAGACCCTTGCCCAGCTTCTCTGTGGCCTCCAGGGCCCTCTGCCACCCACCCTCCTCTGGGACCTGCCCCCTGTATCCTCATCAGGTTTCGCTGCTGATCCTAAGGCGCCCAGCTCCATACCCCCCAGGGCCTTTGCACATGCTGTTCCTGCAGCGTAGACACCCGTCTCCTTCAAGCGCCTCCCCACTGCCTCTCACTCCCAGTGCACTCTGGGCCCTCTGTGGGGTCCCCCTCACTTAATGCCTTGTAGCTCCCACTGAACCTGTGAGCTCCATGGGGGCAGGGTTGGCCCGGGTATTCATGGCCTGCCTCTGGGCCTGGCCCTGCCTGCCACACTCTAGGAGGAATTGGTGAACACATCCTGAGCCTGCCATTCCTGTGATGTGGGTAGCGCTGGGGGACATGCCTGTCTTCCTCAGGCACTGATGGGCGCCTGCTAAGGAGAGAGGGGATAAAAAGGGCCAGGGCCTCAGCTGTCCCTGTCATCTGGGTGGAGGTACCAGGGCAGCAAACAACAGTGACCACGGGCGTCACTGTGGCTTTCCCTAGGGGCTCCCGTAATGGCTCTGCCCTTTGACCTGCACACTTAGTTGGTCCCTCACCCAAACCCAAGCTCTGCAGACACAGTCCAGGCTTCCAGGGTGGCCCTTGCCGAGTCCACCTGCCGTTGTAACTTCTCTGCCTGCTCCCAGCTCCTCCTACTAGGACAGGGAGCAGAAGGCACACACCTGGCCTCTGGGTTCTCTCCAGTCTCCTGTGTTGAGACCGAGACACACATGCTGTGATATCTCAGGGCCACCACATCTTGGGGCTCTGGGTTCTGTCCCGGCCTAGGCAGGGAACAGGGTGGGCCTGGGGAGGTCTTCTGTTGCTGGGTCACTCTCTGCCTTTGGGCCCCCGCACCCCCAGGGCATTTGGGTACCTCGCTCTCAGTCTGCTGAACTTCGGAGGCTGCCATGGCCACTCTGTCCTCCAGCTCCGACAGCTCCTCATCCGTGGTCCTGCTGGGCTCAACAGGGTCCCCAGGGCCCTGGGCACTCTTCCCCTGGGTGTTCGTTTTGCCAGTGGCTGTGCACACCTAGGAAGAGAAGGGCAGGGCTGACCACCAGCAGGAGGGACCGCAGGACATTGCTCTTCTCTCCGAGACAGCAGGTCATTCCATTCTGCTCTTATCAAAGACCCTTGGTGACCCCCGTCGTGGCTGCCTGGCCTGGGGAGAGCCCATGGCTTGGTCACAAACCACTGGTCAGTGGGGACTGTGCATCCTGCTCCTGCCTCTGCTGTCTTGAGATGGGGCCTCACCTCTGGGGCTGCCACGGGGAGGGCCTTGGTGGCTGTGTCCCCATCAGGCTCAGCCTCTTCTTCCCTGACCTCCTCTTCCTCGGACGAGGTGCTCTGGTCACTGATGTTCCTGGTCAGCTCCTCCAGCTTCCTCCTCAGGGCCTCCTCCTCTCTGTCGGCCTCTGCGTGAGGGTCAGCAGCTAGACCCTGATGGGAACAGGCGAGTGGTGCTCAGAGACAGGCCTGGGAGATGCCCAGGGCCCCTGCTGGAGCTGAGGTCCCTGTCCCTTCTCTAGGTGACACGTCCCATGTCCTGTGTGTGTGTGGGTGGGAGGGATGGACTTCCAGGTGACAACAGTGCCCATGGCCATCCTTCCCTTCCTCCTGTGTCGGAACAGGAAATTCACCATCTTAACCACTTGAAGGCCCACAGCTGTGTGGCATTAACTACGTTTGTACTGTTGAGCAGCCACTGTGCTCTGTCCATAGGACACTTGATGGCAGACTGAGGCTCTGTCCCTGTTAAGCACTGACTCCACAGCTCCCACCCTCCAGACACATGGCCACCACTGTCCTCTCTGTCTCCGTGCCCCTGGTTCGCTGAACACCTCCTCTGGTATCTGCCGGGCTTCCCTCCCACAGTGGCCTCGAGGTGTTCCTGGGTGTGTCAGGGGTGCCTTCTCTTCTAGGACTGATGGATGAGACCCGACCTGCTCGAGCAAGACGTGAGCTCTCCTTGGCGGAAATTCTCACAGCTGGGGGACAATACTTCCCTGACCCCCAAATTGAGCCCTAGGCCATGCCATTCGCCAGCAGCCCTGGAACTCAGGTGCTAGAGCAACGCCACAGCCCTGGGCTGTTTGAAACTTGTTAGCCGGGGCTGAGGGCGGGAGGAATCCAGGCCTCTGGGTTCTCTGCACTCTCCCGTGTTGAGACCGAGACACATACACCATGACATCTCAGGGTTCTGTCCTGGACTTGCACAATCAGAACATTCAGGTCTCCCATTTACTAAGTCTGCGAGGTCCAGGGATGGGGCGAGGTGTCCTGCCACATTCTCATGTCACCTTTCAGTAGGATTAGCTCCCTGGCACCCACACAAGGTTGCCTGAGATGGTGCAGCTGTGGGTCTCAGAAGACAAAGAAGTGGGTGTCATTTCAGGGTGGGCACCATCTTTCACAAGGGACCCTACTTGAATTTAGAGGCAGGGAGGTTGGCCAGCCCAGGGAAGCTGCTTCCTCATCTTAGATGAGATGTCTAGAACCCAGAATATCTCTCTATATTTCCTTGGTTAGCTGGAAACTCAGAGCCAAGGGCTTGTGGCTCTCAGGCCAGTTTCAGAGCTCAGCCTTCAGCTGTTTCTCTGTGGCTCCAACTATTTTTTAGAGTTGTCTATTTCAGCTGTATTTTTTGTAGTGGCTTTATGACCTCAACTGGAGTTGGTTCATAAACAGCAGGAGAGAAGAGAACCAACGAGCATTTTCGTTCCTGTGAGGAGCCAGCTGCTGCTCACTTATCCTGGGATGTGATCTTTATTTTATGGTGGGGAAGTGGGGGCTTGGAATCATGAATATCTCTGCCCGCTGGCTCTCCGTGAGAAGAGGAACAGCCTTCGGAGGACGGATGCCCAGCCCCAGTGCCCACGCTCATCCACAGGGCCTAGGGATGGCTCTCACAGCTGTTTGTTGGACATCTACTCTGTCCTGTTGCTCTGGAGGACATAAAACCAGGGTGGATGTGCAGCCCATTGGCTGTCTGCATCTCGGGGCAGGGTGAGGCCGGTGGCAGGGTTTGTCTGCCTGTGAATACAAGCGTCGTGAAGGGGTGTATGTGTTAGCTCCAGAGTTACAGAGGTCTCAGAGTTACATGATAAAGGTCTGGAAAGGGCAAGATGGCCCCAAGGATCTCTGAGGCCAAACCTGGCACCCCAGTTGGTGGGGAGGCTGGAACATGCCTTGTCCCTGCAGAGGTCATCCTTTAAGGCTTGCTCAGGGCAAAACCCTGCAGTGGCCCTTGACCCCTCTTGCTCTCAGTCCAGTACCCATTACTGTTGGCTCTGCCTCCAAAGTCACCTGGGGCTGCCACCATGCTGGGTTTAATGCTGCCTCCTCTTGCCTGCTAAGCCTCCACAGCCTCCACAGCCTCCACAGCCTCCTGGCTGGCCTCCCTGTCTCCGCCTTACACCCTCTGCAGTCATCCCCCAACCCTTGTTGATTCCCTTCTCCCCGAACCTCCCATCTCTCCAGGGTTGCAGGTAGAGCCTGGCCCACGGCTGTGGAGCCAAATCCCTATCACCTCCACCCTCATCTCCTGCTTCGCTATGGTCTGAATGCGTCTCCAGAGAGCACACGAAGGAGGTTTAATCCCAGATGGTGTCTAGAGGGGGGGCCTTTAGGGGCAAATCAGGATCAGGTGAGGTCCTGAAGGTGGGGCTCCTAAGATGGCCTTGGTGGCTTTATAAGAAGTCCCCAGCACTCCTCTCCGATGGCACCTTGCTCGTCCCCTGGCCTTGCTCTGTTTTTCTCTGCCTTCCTCCACTCCTGAGCTGGGGTTCCTCGTGGGGTCACTTAGTTCCTGCCTCGCTTGAGCAGAACCTAAGCTCCAGGAGGAAGAGGCCCGGCTGCTGGTTTTGCTCTCTGTCCTCACCGGGAGCCAGGGCTGGGCGCACAGCACGACGTCCGCGGCTCTTTCTAGGTCACAGTGCCGGTGTCCACCCAGTGACAGGGCCCTTGCTCATGCACCCATCCACCTGTGCCCAGCAGTGTTCCTCTGCTCCCACAGAGCTGGCATTTGGAGCCCGCCCCCAGGAGAGTTTCAGCACGCTGTCTCCCTCCTTCAGCCATGAGTCAACCCCATCAGCGAGCGCGGAAAGGAGGGACAGGCCTCTGCCGGGAAGCCGTCGCAGCCCCATGCCCGTGGGGAAGCATCGATCCCTCCCTGGGCCCAGCTCTCCTGGCAAGGGGATGGTGTCACTCACAGCCTTTGATGTTCTGTGGGAATGAAGCCTATTAAGGCGATCGAAAAGCCTCACTGCGGGGGCTTCACAGAATGTCACTGTCACTGTCACTGAGAGGCTGATTAGCAGAAGCCAGGAGGGGCAGCCTGCCCTGTCTGGGCTCTTCCATGGGGTCCCACTGTTCCACTAAGGCTCAGGAGCATCTCCCCAGAGACCACGTGGAATTGGACCACTGCGACAGGTGGCCTGCACACCTGTCCACAGAACCTTCTCCAGACCACGAGTGCGGGGCTCCGTGGGAAATGACAGGACGAGGCAGAATGGTCGGAGGGGTGGAGAAGTCTGTGTACCCCTATGAGCGAGCATCTCTACAGATGTGGAGATACACATGTGGAACACCCACGCACACGAACGTACAGTGCCGTAAAGCACCCGCCACACACGTGAGTGATGGGCAAAGTTTGCCACAGTGACCACACACGTGTGTGATGGGCAACTTGGTCACAGTGACCGCTGCATCTGCACTGGCCAGGGATTTCCAGGTGTGAGGACTGGAAGTCCCATGTCCTGGTTACGCCTTAGGTCCCCTGCAATCCAGAACGTGGGCTACCTGGCATCCTCACGATGCCCAGGGGAAGGCCTGCTGCTTCAGTCAGGCACGGGTCTAGATGGCCCTGCAGGGTGGTTCCATGGGCAGTGGGGAGCAGGCCCCCAGCACAGGTCCCCAGCTCATCCATGGCTTCTGAGACCCTGGCCCCTGCCCTGGGATCTGTGTCAGGAAAAGGACAAGTGAGAAGGACCAGCAAGAGTGGCCTCCTGCAGGCCACAGAGAAAGCTGGCTGAGGGACAGGTAGTCCTGGGTCAGCAGAGGAGGAAGGGTTTGAGAAGGAAGGGGACAGAGGAGCCTGGGACAGGCTCGGGGCTGGGTGACTGTGGGTGGGCCCTGGGGTCCTATGGGGCATGGAGTCTGGGTTGAGGCCACCCTTGCCCCAGCTCAGGGAGGGGCCTTCCTGGAAACATCCAGAGGAGAGGCACAGCTTTGCCCCTGACTCTGCTCCCATCCTGGGCTGAGTCCTTGGGAGAACTGGGCCTCCAGTTCCTCAACCGGAAACTAGGGGGAGAAATGACTGTCTTGATGGGAGCCTCTCCAGAGCCCCTGCCCCAAGAGAGGCGTGTGGCTGCTCACTCGGGGTGCTGCAGGGAGGCGCCCGGGCACCGGGTGTGTGGCTGTAGCCTGCACCTCCACCTGCTCTGCACCCTGCGGTCTGACCCCAGACACACATTCACGCGTGTGCACACATGCTCACGTGCACACCTGCATCAGGCAAAGTTTGGTTTGTTTACTTGCTGTGAGGTTACCTGTGGTTCCAATGTGTCCCCCAAAGCTCCTGTGCTGGGGACTTAGTCCCAGTGCCACAGTGCTGAGAGGTGGTGAGGGCAGGAGGCTGAGTCCGGGTGGGAGGGTTAGTGCTGTCATTGTGAGAGCAGGTTTGCCCTAGAATCTAGCTCAGGTCCCTCTGCCGCCTCTCTCACCCTCCACCCGGAGGCAGCGTGAGGACCCCTTCGCCTAGGGCTGCGGGCTCTTCTTCCGGCCCAGCCCCGCAGCCTTACCTGGGCTGGGGGAGGTGTGACCGTGCTCTCCAGGTGGGCCAGCAGGTGCTCCACGGCTGACATACGCTTCTCCAGCTGGACCATCTGCAGAAGGGGGAGGATCAGTGGCCGAGGGGCAGCCCACTCCCACCAGCAGGACCTGGCACCCACCACCCTGAGACCCAAGTTCCCAAGATGTGGAAGGAGAGCTAAGGCTGCCCCCACCACAAGGCCTGGGGAGACAGCAGCGTGGTGACAAGGAAGCCACACTGAAGGCTCTGACGCATCATTCCTGCAGGCAGCTATTGTCACTGTCAATACTGATCAGCACAGGAAGGAGCAAATTAAGCAGGACAAGGTGACCAAACCAAAGTCATTAGCTAGCGAGAGCCCTGGGTCACTCGTGGGCCAGCAGTGACTCCAGGTGACACAATGAAATGACCAAAAGTCCCACTTCCTCATCCTTGAGTCACCCACCCTTGAGTCACTCGAAGTCTATTAGCTCCCAGACCGAGACGGGAAATCAATTCTTGGGTTGGCGCAGGCGGAGGCACCTTCCCCGCGTAGCTCACGCACCGCTCGCCTTGCTTGGGAAGCGGCGCAGGGCGGTGGGGTGTTGGGGAGGTGATTAGCTTGGTCTCCACAGCGCCAAGGGCTGAGAGTGGGAGAAGACCAGACACTGCAGACGTCTACGCCAGAGTGCCCGCTGGCCGTGGCCCTCGCCCACCCCCAGTGCCGCAGCACACCGAGACCCGCGGCGTTCAGTCTGCGGGCAGCGATCAATACCCTCAGGAGGGGCCCAGGGCCCCTGTCTCCAGCACACATGGCATGGTGAGGTCTTGGGAGAGGAAGACAGCCTCCGTGCAGCCAGCACCCCCATACCCAGAGCATTCCCTGCAGAGACCCCTGGAGGAGGACCAGGCATGTGGAGGTCACAAGCTGTGGGGCCAGCACGGGAACAGACTGAGAGGTCAGCTGGAGTGGGGGGCTTGGTGCTGCCTTCTGACAGGGCCTTGGCCGTGCTAGACTCTCCAAGCAAGGATGGGGGCCTCCCTCTGGTATCCAAAGCTGCTGGCCACTTCCAGATGAGCCCAGGGCACAGCGGCTTCTTGGGTTCTCACAAGGAACTTCAACACTTCTTTCTTCTTTTGCCAAAGCAGCAGAAGGAAAAATAAACAGCTTAATTCTCCATGTTGAAAATAAGGGAAGAGCCAGGGGCAGTGGGCATGCTTATAATTCCAGGGACTCAGGAGGCTGAGACAGGAGGATTTCAAGTTGGAGGCCAGCCTCAACAACTTAGTCTCAAAATAAAATAAAAGGGGCTGGGAGTGAAGCTCAGAGGTAGAGTACCCTTGGAGTAAGGGAAATCTGTACTTCCTCCTCCTCCTTTCCCTTTTCTTTCAGGATTTCCTTCTCTTTACAAATTTTTGCAAATCTTCATCAAGGGCTAAAATGCCTCTGCCAGCCTAGAACTCAGGACCCAAGAGCCACCTTTTTGAAATGCAAACACCAGGACAGTCTCCAAGTTCCTGCAGGAGGGGAAGAGGCCAGCTCCAGAGGGTGCCTTGGGTCAGTTTGTGGAACTACTTCCTGTCTGAAGACAGGAGTGTGTTTCTTCTTGGATAAAACCAACACAGGTGGTCTCTCTGCCCCTGCTTCCCCTTCACATCATGACAAAGTTAGGACAGACTGTGTGACAGGAGGCTCTGTCAGGCCCCGTCCCCTGAGGACTGCTTGCTGCTTATCCTGAGGGCATAGAGGAGAAGCTGCTGGGTGAGGGGTGAGACCCCTTCTGCCCTCCAGTCTCCCAGCTCTTTGCCTGGTTTATATTTACTCAATAATAAGATAATTATGGGGAGGTTTTCTGAATTGAGAAAAGACGTTAGAGTTTTAAAAAATTGTGCGATGTCATCATCGCCCAGAGTGGTGCTCCCACCCTGCATGGGCTCCAAGGTGGGGGTCTGCCTAGCTCTGGGGCTTCCAACTGCATGTTGCAAAACCCACATTTGCAGTTTAGAAATGCAACACAGGCCAGGATCAAAGCGAACCACTGTGCTGTCCTGCAAAGGGAAACTGAGTCAGTGCCTGCCATGGTGTGGAGGGTGGACGGGGAGGTGTGTGCCAGAGCTCTGTGTCCTCCCCGGGGGGCTCCATGGGGCCTGCTTGTGCTGTCCTGATTGTATCACCCAGAAAGTGGCAGGCACGAATACAGACACGCGGGCAGTCACGGAGAGTCGGGGATCCCAGATCGACACCAGGAGACGTCCTGGGGGCCTCCCGGGCCCCAGCACAGCCTTCATCCTGGGGTTGGAAACACTGGTCCTACAGAGACCCCTCCAGAAAGGCCTCTAAGAGAGATCGTGGGGGTGGGTCTCACGGAAGCTGCGGGCGGCAGGTGCTCTGAGCCAACTTCACAGACAGACTGATGCAGAAGGGAGGGCGAACAGCAGTGATGGGAATAAAAGTCACCATGAACGCACAGGAGAAAGGACTCCAGGGCCAGCGCCCACCACCAGGAAGAGGTCAGACAGTCCCGAGGAGCAGCAGGGATCTCCTGCTCTGCAGGCCTCGCCGTCCCCTCCTTTCCAGGCTGGGGCGCATCCCCCGTGTGCTCCCCATCTGAGCCCTGTGAATGCCCCCTGGGGCACAGATGTGTCTGGACCCCTGCGTCCAGTGCTTCTGGGACACACCCAGACTGGAAAGGTTGGCCTTGTGTTATGCGAATTCATTTCAATGACAAGCATGTTTGGCCAGGGATCTCCACAGGCAATTCCAGTCTGAGAGCACTGAGTTTGGTGTTTCAGATGCCACCTGGTGTGAAGGCACAAAGTGCAAAGTGTCCCCCAGCGCTGTACCTGGCTCTGTGCTGCAGGCTGGCCCCGCCGTCGCTGGGCGGCCACCCTGGGGGCCCAGGCGCCGTCTTCGTCGGAGCTGTCCACGTCGGCCAGGTACTGCGATGGCGGCCGCTCACTCCCGACGAGCTTCGTCCCTTTGGAGAGAGAGGGTTTGGATTACTTGGAGGGAGAAGCTACAAGTCAACAGACAAGCTCCATCCAGATGAAGAAGATGTGGAGACCAAAGTGAAACCCTGCTTTACGCTGAGAAGGGGGCAGATCTGCACCCCAAGGTCGTCAGTGAACAAGAGGCCCCTGCCCAGTGCTCACAGGGGGCTCAAGACTGACAGCTCACACATTTGCCAAGCAAATTTAACATAACCCCATCTCAACACACCTGGAAGGCGGAGGAGCCTGGGAGGGACCCAACAGTGCAGGGGACTTCAGGACACTTTTCACATCATCATAGCCACTGCTCTGTTCATGCTACCCCGTTCGCAGGTCCTAGACCCGGTGTGGCTAGAGGTACTTATTTTGGGGCTCCTGGGGGTGGTAACTTTGTGTCACTATGTCCTCACCAGAACATACCCTCCACGCCTCCAGCCAGTGCCACACGGGGTGAGTCACGCAGAGGACACTGCACATGAGCTCACTCCCCAGCGGCCAAGGGCACCTGGCGAGCAGGACGGGCTGCACCGTGAATCTGCCACCTACCTGAGTGAGGTCTGGGTGGGACCATGGCCCACCAACACAGCTCAGGAAACCCTGTGCAGAGGAGCTGCAGCTACCCCTACCTGCCCGCCTGACCAGGTGAGATCACACGTGTGACCATCTGTTATGCAGCAAGGGTTGACAGATCCACCGACTCATTGAATCCATGTGTCGAAGGCACAGGCTCGAAGCTACTAACGTTCCACTGAGGCACAGCTGGTGGAAGTTCACCACGTGGCACACCTACCACATCGCACTTCAGCCTCTGGACCACGCTGCTCAGTTGAGAGCAGCAGCCAAACTAGCACTGTTCCCCGCCCGCTCCCTGGAAGACACACACTGCCGCTCTAAGGGACGCTAGTAAAGGGGTGTGTGTGGGCGCAGGGGCTTGCGATGGGCTCCACACCCAGAGCACCCCCTCTGCAAGGTGCACACCTAGGGCCTCCTCACCCCACCAGCCTCCTACCTATGCTCAGATGACTTGGGGTCACAGGCGGGGATGAGGGGCCCACCAGAACCTGAGGCTGCTCCAGGTGGATGCGCTTATCCATTGTTTGAGGTGGAGAGTGGAGCCCCACCTTCCTCCAAAGCCCCCTGGGTGCAAATCAGTGTGAGGACAAGGAGGCTGAGGTCCCTGCCATGACAGCGTGGGCCTGGCCAGGGCCAGGAGGCCAAGGTCCCTGCGATGACAGCATGGCCCTGCTTCCGGCTCCCAGCTGCACTTGTGGCTGTGCCTATGCTACCTCTGAGATCTTGTCTGACTCTCACAGGGTGTCTGAACTCCTGAACCCAGACAGCCCCGGGGCTCTGGGAAGGCAGCCATTTAGGGATTTAATTTAGAAGCAAAACCATCCAACAAGATTAAACTGAACGAATTTAGGTTGTGTTATTCCAGGGCCCCTGATTAGTAGCCAGGGTGCCTAGACAGGACCCACTCCATCCACACCTGAGTGTGGGAGCTGGCCTGGCAGAGCTGGCCTGCAGTGGGTGAAATCTGCATGCCCCTACCCCAAACTAGCAGCAGTGAGCTGGATGTGGCCAGCCCCGGGGAGACCCAGGGTCCATGGTGTGTACCAGGACAGCACACGCTGGTCAGTCACGTGGGAGAAGGCCCCCTCTGAATTGCCCCATGTGTGTGCATTGGCCCAGTGGAGAGGTGAGGTTCCCAGCCAGCCAGCCAGCCCATCGGGAAGCCCTGCACCCACCAGACTCGGCAGCAGTCCCCAGGGCCATATTGCAGGAGTCTGCAGGCAGGCGCTGCTCAGCAATGGAGTCTTGTCCAGCAGGCGAGGAGCTGTCTGGCTGCTCTTCTGGACTGGGAGGGCACCCAGTGGTCCCAGCCTGAGACTCCTCCAGGGCGGCATCCTCCTGGGAGGTGGCGTCCTCTGACAGGGGCTCTCCTGAGAGGAACTGAGCACAGGGGGCTGTCAGCCTCAGCAGCCTGGGAACCGGGTCTTCCCAGCCCGAGTCGACAGATGCAGCCGTAGCCGTGCATTGGCTCTGGCTGCTTGCAGCTTAGTTCTGCTGTTCAAAGACCACGCCCGAGGCATCCGGCCCTGCTCTGCACTGTGCCTGCAAGGCTGGGTCCCGTGATACCTGGGCACCACAGGACCTGGAGCATATTTGATGCGGCCTGGGAAGCCGGCTCACCCCCAAGGACATGGCTGGGAAATGTACTCATTTTGGGGACTGCACTGTTACACCTCTACTTTGATAACCATTGAAGGTAAGAGTGGGTAGGGGCAGGGTCACCTGAGCCCTCCAGCAGAGGGGTCTCTGTGCTGTGGCACTACCCATAGGGAGATGTGTCAAGGGCCTCCAGAGGGACAGGCCACAGCTCCCTTGCGGCCTGACTGCTGGTGGGTGGGGCAGGAAGGAAGCAGTTGCCAGGCCCTGGAGGGCTCTGGAAGTACTGACCTCAGGCCTGCAGCAGAAGCAGGACCCATGGCCCAAAGTCCATGTAGGTGCTGGCATCTGGGGACCTGCCCTGGTGTCCTCTCTTCCTGCCAGTGGGCAAACACAGCCCTGCACAGCTGAGGCTGGCACTGAATGAGCCCAGGGAACACTGGGAGCTGGAGTTTGAGCTCACTGGGAAGCCAACACTTCTCTGGGCCTCATCCTGGTTCTTGTGCCCACAGCTGCCCCCACTGAATGCCAGGTACAGCCTGTAGCTCTGGAAATGTCCAGAGGAGGGGATGAAGCCTCAGAGTGGTTCCTGGGCCAAGGCCACATAGCTGATGAGCAGAGTGACCACAATTCCTGGTTCACCTGATGGCCCCTGTGGACACTGATGTCCAAGGGTCACATTAAGAGCGGCCTTTTCATTCCCAAGCCTGGCCTAGCTTGGGCAACACAGTGTCATGCCCTACAGTAAGACGAGATGTGGCAGCAACACCAGCCCCTGTCTGGCTCGACGGTGGACATGGGCTCTGTCTTCCCCTCCCAAGTCACAGGGTCTGCTGTGTTTCTGGGCCAAGCACTGACCCCTGTGGCCTGGTCCCCTAACCGTTTCTAGGCTGCCAGATCGGTCTCTCCAGCAATTCCAGTCCTGGGGGGTCGTGAAGTACCCTCCCTTCCTGTCCCCCAACTGTCTCCAGGCCCCAGAGCCTGGTTTGGCTCATTCCTATTCATCTCTTGCCACTGTGCCCCTCCCACCTGGAGCCTGAGCACCTGCTGCCCCAGGCCCGGGAGACACAGGGCCCACTGACCTGCAGGTTGTGAGTGGCCACAGGGACTGAGGACAGGCTTGGGGGCTGAGGGCTGGCCTGTGGGGCAGGGTCCGAGTCCTCCTCGAAGTCCACTTCGTGGAAGGACAGGAGGCGCTTCTTCTTTACAGGTGCGAGATGAGCAAGACTCAGGGTGGGCTTGACAGCCAGGTTCAGACCCCCACTCACCCTGCCCTGGGCAGTGGGCACCTTCTCTGCAGGAGCGTTCACCCCTATGCTAGGGGCCCCAAGCGGCCAGGGGGCCCACAGCTCAGCCCCGAGGAGTGCCACCCTCACAGGGCTTAGGTCCAAACCCCAGCCTGCCTGCCCAGCCTCCTCCTCCAACCCACTCTACAAGCCCTGGGCCTACCCTGCTTGTGTCTATCATCAACAAAGGCAGGGCTCAGGTGATAAAAGCAAAAGTGTCCTGGAGGAGAACCTGCCGGGTCTTCACTGAGGTGCCAAGGCACCCTGCAGCGGGAGCCCGACTGCCCACCACCCTGGTGTGCCCCAGCTCTGGCCACGCCTGGGCTCCTGTCTTTGCTCATGAGCTCCCTTTCCTTGGAGGGAGGTGGCGGAGCTGTGGGGAGCCCGAGACTTTCAGGAATTGGAGCTCGGGGGAGGCAGGGTGCTGGGGAGGACTTACTCTGCTGCTGGGGGGCTGGGCCTGGGCCTCTGTGCCGAGTTCTCCGTCCTCATCCGTCTCCTCGCCGTCTCCACTTGTCTCTCCTGGGCTTGGCCCAGGCCCACCTGCAGCAGACACCTGCATGACTCCACACCTGTCCACCTCCCCTCTACTCACCTGCCCTCCACCAATCCCTGCCTCCCTCCCTGTCCCTTGCTCTTCCCCATCAATCCACATCTACTGGGAAACATCCAGGCAAGGCCCTCTGCGGGCCTTTCAAAGACCACGCTCAACATGGGTAAGAGTTGGCCTGCCCTCTAGCCCGGCGCTGGCGCTCTGTGTGCGTCACCAGCATCACCCTTCACTACTGACTGCTTCTCAGTCAGCCTGAAGTCACGGGGACTGTGATGGGCGAACAGGGCCCAAAGCTGTTTTTCTGATCACATCGCTCCGTCTGGTCTCATCACTTGCTTATCAGCACAGACAGAGGGAGGTAAGGCTCAGCCTCAGCACCCCCTTGTGCCTCTGCCCCAGGGCCCCCTCTGCACCCTGAGCTCCCAGGCCTGGCCTCCTCACATGGCCTCTCTGCACGGCCTCCCTGCACAGCCTCCCATCCACCCTTTTCTGCAGGCCACACTGGCCTGCCCTGTGCTCCACATCCTCAGACTGCACAGTGATCCAGGAAATGAATCCCAGGGTCTTGGAGCTGAACAGCCCAGTAGATCACCCACCTTCCATTTTCTGGGGGTCACAGAGGGCAGAGCTGGCCTCACGGAGCTTGGGGCCTCTGGGCCCCAGCCAGGTCTTCTGCCCCAGACACCCTACCCTGTTTGTTTTCCACCCCTTGGTCTCTGGGTCTTGGGGGTCTCAGGTGTTAGAAAACAGGACATTTGGGTGCACCAGAGGGTGCTCTTCAGCTGAAAATGGAAAGGTCTCTTGTGGGGTCTGCCTTTCTGCAGCTGATGCAGACCCCTCGTATTCTGCTCTGGGATGAAGGACTGGTGCCCTGCCATCCTCAGCGGTCTCCATGGCAGCAGCTGTGGGAGGGAGAAGGCATGTGCTCCTCCTGTCACTTCCAGGGCTCCTTCTGGCCCTTCACCCTGACAGCTGGTCCAGCTTTGTGGCTCCCAAGACAGGAGCACTAGCCTGCAGCGTCCCTTCCTCAGAGGGCTGGGTGCTCCCGCTGAGCTCACCCTCTGCCCTTTGCCACCAGCCTGGGCAGTGGCTGCAGGTGCTCCCCACAGGCGCTGCCTCAGCTCCTGGTGGACAACCCCTTCCACCCTCTCTGTTAACACGGTTCTAACCAACTCGTCACCCTGCACTTCCTCCTTCCCGGCCACTTCTGTCCTGTCTTTGACCCTGAGCATCTGCATGGGGACCTCCTCTTGCAGAAGCTCCGCCCTTGTAGCTGTCAGTCCCTAGGCACCAGTGTCCACCCTAGATGGATGGGCCATGCTGGCGTTTCTGAATGGGGACATCAGGGCCTGCCTCTTCCATAGACTTAACCTCAGCATGGCCTGGGACCCTGTGCCTGGCAGGGGTTTGCATTTCCCAGAATCCCTCCTGGATCCAACTGCCCACCCAGCTGCGGGTGCCACTCATGCTGCTTGATAATGGGTACAGCAGTTGAGGACAAGACGAACTGGCCCAGGCTGCTCTGGCTTCATAGCTGTGTCCTGGCCCAACTGTGACCTTATGTATGCGTTTGGGAAGTCAGTCTTGTGCTGGCTTTCCATTTACAAAACAGAGAGAGAGAGAGAGAGAGAGAG
>PVKS010011961.1:0-55115 GCA_004027875.1 Aplodontia rufa | reverse complement strand
AAAAAAAAAAACAACAAAAAAAAAAACAAATAGCATAGTCTTTAAAAAATTCCAAACAAAATTTAACAAACCAAATCTAGCAGTGTATAGAAAAAGATTTTATATTAAACCAAGCTGGAGCAATTTGTTTTCATATCCTCTGAACACAGTTCATTTAATAATTCACTTCCGTGTAGATAGCATCCTTAACAATGTTGAATGTTTTCCAGGACAGAAGTAGTACCTTATAAATCTTTACATCTCCTGAAGTTGTTAGCGTAATATTTTGTTAAATCAATACCTCTTGAGATCAATGGGGAAAAAGTTAGAACAGTACAAAGTCCTGGGTAATCATCATATTGTCCAGTACTTTAGCATCTTTATATCTCAGGTCTAACAACAACCTGTAGGTTAGTAGCTTGTTGGAACTTCTGATTTTAGTCTAATGGTTTGTATGTATAATTCCTTGGAAGCTATGAATATATCACAAGAATATTGTTAAGCAACAATTAACCTTGTGAACAAAAGAGAAGTCACTAACATTATTTATTACTTTGCCAGTTCCAATAAAGATCTGATGTGCAAATAGCTTTCCATGGAGACAGCTGTCATCAGTTAAATAAAAACATCATTAAATTGCGACCATAAGTATCAATAGAGGCAGAAGCTCCTAGTGTTCTGATTGCTGACGGCCATTAACTGGTTTATGGTATCCATTCTAATAGCATTCTGTTATATTGTGTTATTTTATGACTGTTTGTTAAACACATCCACACCCTCGCGTTTTTATTGAATGCTACAGCTGAGGGGCACTTTAACAATGCCTCACCCGACCTTTTTCAAACTGCGGCCAAAGATATCTTAGGAGTTTCTGTTTTGGGCGGGGGGGTTTGTTTGTTTGTTTGTTTTAAGGGACTCTGGGTTTTGGAAGGTCAGGGAGAGTGGACAGTTCTGTAGGTCAAACAGGAGGGCACTCGACTTGGCTGTCTTGATCAAGGTTCATCTTGGCTCAGTCATTTTGATGCAGATATGTTGTCATGCCGCAGCTGCACAAATGGATCTTGTAAAATCATAAAATTACTGGTCCTTACCAGCAATAATTAGTGCAACAGCTCCCCTTGAGCCTTACTTTATCCCAACCCCTACCTCTGTTTTGATGATTTTCATTTTCTATTTTATTTGCTTAACTATTGTTTGAATTTTTATGCATAGTTATTACTTTTACTCTGAAAAAAATATTAGACATTTCTTAGAAGTCTGGTTAAATTGGAATAGGTTCTTAGGAGCATCAGGCTTATCTCCCTAAACCAGCATTACCCAGGAATATTATGAAATGAAAATGTATATTACCAAAAGTTCTGAGAGAACAGCTAGAAATGTAATTGCCAATTTCCTTGCATTCTATGACTGAGAACAAAAAACTAGATTTCCATAAAGAGAGTGTCTTTAACTCTGATGAATGCATGAGAGAATTTGATACTTAGACTAGCCAAGGTGTAAGTAAATTCTTAGAGAATTCCTAGGCCTCGCTGCGAACCTGAACCTTATTCCACTCTCACTGCATCTTCTAACTTGACCTCTTCTCCAATTCTCCATCCTGGGTTGGTGTTGTGGTGCAGGGAGGCTCAGGTATAGGGAGGATTTGTTTATTTTTTATGTTACTTGGACCATAAGGTTCTTGCAGCTGCTGAGACAAGTACACACTTGTAACCTAAATGACAAGTTTAGTAACTCATACTTACGGAGGCCATAATTCCAAAATCAAGGGGTCCTCAGGACTGTTCTCCCCCAAAAAGACTGTAGGGGAGAAACTTTCCTGACCTCTATCAGTATCTGGTGGACCCAGGTATTACTTGGATGTGGATGGATAATGCCAATTTCTGCCTCCGTTTTCTTTCATTTCTTTAAAATTTAGTCTTTATTTACAGGATGCTGTAAGATAAGAAATGCCACATAGAAATAAGAAACCCATTTAGAGGACAAGTTTCATACAGTGTGTACAGTTTGGAACTGTTCAAGTATAGCTTTGTTGTAAAAATTGCTACAATAACAAACCACATTTAAAAAGAGTTCTTAGTAGAGAAAAAGTAAGACAAACTTATATCAAACATAGTATTCAAGAAACTTTATGCCTCTGCTGTACAGCCTAGAAGTTAAAGGTGCCTGGAGTCCAGTCCTGAACTTGGAAGGTACAGCCGTCAGAGGTAGTTTCTGGCACAGCATTCTCATTTTCCTCTTCCTCTACTGAAACATACTTCTCAACCAAGTTTCATGCGGCCTTGTACACAGACTCATTTTCATGGTTCTGTAGAGTTTCAGTTTTGTCCTAGCCTCCACATTCTTCAATCATTATACTCAGTTTTTCAGTTCCACCTAGTTTCTCAGCAGCCTGGAAGATATTTGAAATGGCATCCAGAATAACCAGAATAATTTTGGTGTCTTTCACAGTTAAGAGGCTCATCAATGATTCTATTATGCCACAGTGAATGAACGAGGTACACGATCTGCTCAACTGTCCCACCACTTGTATAATGGATCATAGCCCATACAGCTTTCTTTGTGTCTTAAAGTCTGCCTTGGAGAGAACACCAACAAGGAATGGGACTAATCCATGATTCACAACTTGCTGTATCTGGCCCTGTCGGCCAGCTGTGATGTTTGGCATTGTCCACGTGGCTTCCTTCTGAATATTAGTTTTGGGATTAGTTAGCAGGCTAGGAAAGATGGCAAGTGCACCTGCATCTATCACAATCTGAGTCTGTTCATCTGTTCCAGTGACGATATTCCCTATGGCTCGTAGAGCAGGAATCACAATTGGCAATTCAGTAGCTCCTAGAAGCTTCACAAGTTGGGGCACAACTCCCGTTTTCACAACCATTTCAATGCATTCATTTGGACCATCAGTAAGGTAGGAAATAGCCCAGCGGGAATCTGCTAATACTTCTGGATCATCATGACGCGGGACATGAACTAAAGTGGGAAGAATCTGTTCAACAGCATCTAGCGGGGGTGCGGGATTCTTGTTGCAACAAAGGTTTGAAAGTGTCAAGGTAAGATTATGTAAGTAACCACATGCTAAAGTTGACATATCAGGAGCTGCAAGAAGAGCCAGCAGTGGGTCCACTGTACCATATTTGATGACCAAGTCTCAGAAAACTGAACCATCACCTGCAATGTTTCCCAGAGCCCTTACAGCTTGTTCACTGATGTGAGCATGGGGAGATGCCAAGAGAGAAATGAACGCTGGGATAGCACCTCCATCCACCACAGCCTTGGTCTGTTCTGATGTACCAGAAGCAATGTTGGTGAGCGCCCAAGCAGACTCAAACTGAATGGGACTACAATCGGTTCTGCCCAAGAAGAACACAAATTTTGGAACCAGCTCAGATTATGTTGTCTATGGGGAGCTGTTTTTTCCCAAGAAAGAAGTTTCCTAGCAGCTTGAGTAGCTTGGATTTGACTTTCCAAATTGTTGCTGTTTATGCCTTTGACAGTGTCATTCACAGACCAATTCACAGTGCTCTGATTGTTGCGGGTTTCCTGTAGTGGAGAAGTAGCATCATCAGGAAAGGAGCTTAGATTGCTCCTTTTCGGCATCTGTCATCCTTAGCTCTCCTCAGCCCCACATTAACTTCTATTCGGCGCCGTCTCATTTCTGTACTGTCTTTTCCCTCGTTTTTGAATCTGTTAAGCCAGGCAGCTGGTGAATTAGCATTCTCATTGGTGGACATGGTTATGAGAGAACGGGAGAAACTGCACAGGGGGCTCAGGCTTCCACAGGAGGCAGTGCGGGCTCACAGGTTGTGGATCGGCTGTCCTCGAAATATCCACCGAGGCTCAGCCCACAGGTGTCATGCTTTCTGCCTCCATATTCAAATGGCCTTTTCCTCTGAGTTATTCCCTCTTTTGTATCATGTAAGGACACTTGTCATTGGATTAACGGCCCACACAGCTAACCCAAGATCATTCCATCATCTCAAAATCCTTAACTTAATTGAATCTGCAAAGACCTTTTTGATAAAGAAGGTAACATTCAGTCTTTACTGGATAAGACAATATTCACAGGTCCTGGGGCTTAGAGGTAACCATATTTTTGGTGGAGGGAGTTACCATTTATTTGTTATATTTGGTAATTAAAGTGAAATTGGTAATTATTTTAAAAGGTAGATATTTAACTGATTGGGTCAAAATGTGCCTTGGTTAAAACATCTGCCAGTATCAAAATGTCACACACCTGACTCTGGAGATCACCTCTGCTTTAGCCAGAGCCACTTCTTGGTCTTTGGCTTTTCCACATGCACTTTGGCTAGAATAACTACTTGTTTGAAAACTCCTACTTGTCAAATAACTTCATTTTCTATGAGGAACACAGAGACCCAGAGATTGAGAAGAGCATGGCCCTTGGAACCCTTAGACTACAAGCTTCACCTCCCCCTGCCTTCTGAGATGAGATAGTGTAGGACCATCTTCCTTACTCTTTAGTTTCTTTCATTGATAAAAAGATGATAAAACTTCAGCTACAAACCCGTTAGAATTATTATGAGTATAACCTTTTAGAAAATAGGTATAATGTTCTATTTATGAATTATGGTGATTTTCAACCTATATTTGAAACTGCTCCTGAAATGCATTTATGCCTCTGTATTGAAAGATAAGAGGAAAAGCAAGTAATTATGCACCTGAGTTAGGAAAACTCACTCTTCCCTTGTAACCTTCAGCTACCTATGGAGCTATTGGGAACACACACAAAAATTGTAATCTAAAGTTTCAGAAAGGGAAGTAAGGAGGCAGCTATGAATAATGGGACCCATTTAGAGCAAAATTGGCAGTCTCACAAGTTAAAGAGGCCAGGCAGGTAATATAAACAAATGAAGCAGGGTAACAGGAAGAAAAATAAGAGCAGAATACAAGGGGAAATAGTAATTGATACGATAATAAGGTGGCAATGATAGGGAGTAGTTGGGATTGGAGGGAACTGTGAACTAGGGAACAGTTTTTGGTTCAGTCTAGGAGAAACTGTGGTCCTTTAGAAGTTTGCTGATGATTGCTATGCAGAGGTATAAGCCCTACAGGCAAGATCATCCAAAGAAGAAACAGAAGAAACCTGGATTTTTGCATAAAATATTTTTATATCATTATGTGGCTAGGCTAGGTTATGCTGTGGTAGTAAATAGCTCTCCAAATCCCAATGTCTTAACAAAAGTTCATTTCTTCTTCCCAATGAAGCACTTGTAGAGCCCAGGCAATTCTCTGGGGCAGTTTCCCTCTGCTTCCCATTCAGATTCCATCATCTTAACACCAGATCTCCTGTGTTCTCAGTAGCCAAAGCATTATGGGTTGAATTATGGGTTGAATCCTCCAAGATCTCATGAAAATCAAAGGGAGATCAATAGAGTAGAGGAAAGGGACCAGGGGGACAAAGGAGAGGAGGGAAAGGAAAAGTACTGGGGAGTGATTGTGGCCAAATTATATTGTTATATTATGTGCATGCACAATTATGTAACAACAGATCCCACCATTATGTACAACTATAATGCACCAATAAAAATATGAAAAAAAATGAACTGTCACCCTTGGAGGGGATTTTTCTCATTCCCCAAAAGATATGTTGGAGACTTAATTCCAAGTTCCTTAGTCTGTGGAGGGCCAGTGGTGAAGGGATAATAACTGGTGAAGGCCATCTTGCTAGCAAAATTGCAAGGTGTCACTGGTCATCACATGGTACATTACCTTTTGACCACAGTGACCAAAATCCCTGACATGAACAATTTAAAGGAGGAAAGGTTTATTTTGGTTCATGTTTTCAGAGGTTTCAGTCTGCTGTATCTGGCACCATTGCTCTAGGCCTGAGATGAGGCAGAATGTCAAGGCAGAAGGGTGTGGTAGGGGAAAGCTGCTGAGCTCAGAGCAGCCAGAAGAGAGCAGAGAAAGCGAGAATGGCTGAGGATAGGGATGGGCACAAGAACATCTTCCAGGGCTGTCCGGTCCCGGCCGGCAGGGACTGGACAAAGCATTCAACTAGACCCATTTGCTCTTAAGTTCTCCAAACTCTTTATTTCTCCCTTTACAGCGGCTAAAGGCCTCCAGGCGCTTCCCGCCTTCCCTCTCTTAGAGTCTAGGCCCTTAAGGCATTACATTTAGAGTCAAGGCTATTCACATTCAAAGTCCTTGTTTCTATTGCCATACCAGAGACCTTATTTCTGCAGCCGAGGCTCTTACGGTCTGCATCTTCTACCGCTGCTGATCTCTCCACCATCTCTGCTGCTGCTGCCTCTCTGACTCTCTCAGGCAGCTTGCGGTCGTCTCTCTGCTTTCCTCCTGACTGCTGCTTGCTTCTTCCATGCTGCTTCTTCTCTGACTGCTTCAGGACAGGGCTGCTTCCTTGCTCGCTTGCTTGCTTGCTTCTGGACAGGGCTGCTTCTTCCACCTGACTAGTTGCTACTCTATTTATCCATTACAACAGCCAATAGGGGTACAATGCAAACACGTTTATCCTATTGTACAAATGAGTGGCCTAATGGTTTAGTCATGCGGTCAGGCATTACGTCACTAAGGAAGATACAAGCCAGCTGGGTCAGAGTTGTTTACCACCAATTCTTTTACAAGCCAGCTGGACCTCATGTTGGGGGATCCCCAACACAGGGCATGTCCCAAGTGACCTACTTCCTTCAGCGAGGTTTAACCTACAGTTTCCACTGCCTCCCAGTGGTCCATTCAGCTATCAATGGATTAATCCACTGATGAGCTCAGAGCCCTCGAGAACTGATCACTTCCCCAAAAGCTCTACCTCTGAACATGGCTGAATTGGGGACCAAGACTTCAGCACATGAATCTTTGGGGGCCACTTCATTTTTAAAGCATAACACATGTCAAGAGACAGAAATGTGTACATGTGTCCTCTGGTCTCTTTCCCTCTTGTTATAAAGTCACCAAGATGCAATCACGGGAGTTCCACCTTAATGATGTTACCTAATTCTATTCAGCTCCCAAAGGCCCATCCCTAAACACCATAGGTGGATTAAGTTTCCACCCTTGTAACACTTCATGATGGAGATTAAATTTCAGGACATGAATCTTGGAGTATTCATTCAAACCACATTAGGGTCCTAATCTAATACAATTGCTGTGCTTAAAAAGGGGGAAATTTGGGACAGGAGCAGTGGCTCAATGGTTATGGTGCTTGTCTGGCGTGTGTGAGTATGCAGATTTGAACCCCAGCACCACATACACAACGAAGTCTTGGAGCAATAACAGCCATGTGAAAACTAAGTAAAATTGATCCCCCCTCTGTCCCTCTCTCTTAAAAAGTGGTGGGGGGGATAATTTTAGACACACAGAAAGGTACACACACAGAGAGAATACCATGTGAAGTTTGGAGTTATACTGCCACAAACCAACAAACCATAAAAAGAGTCAGGATAGAGGCCTGGAACAGGACCTTCCCTAGAGAGTTCAGAGGGAACTTGGCCATCTGACCAGTGTTACCCTGATCTCCAATATTAGGCTCCAGAACTGTGAGACAATAAGTTTCTGATATTGAAGCCACTTAACTTGTGGTACTTTGTTATAACACTGCTAAGAAATGAATACACCAAGAAACAGAAAGACTGGATAATCATATGAAAGAACTTTCTCTTCCTTAGCCCCAAGGACACAGGCCATCTTTGCTTATGGTCTGTTGGACAGAAACACTCATCTAGCTCCACTTATTATTAGAGGACTGGGAAGTATACCCCAAATGGGTAAGTGGATGTTGGTGAACTCTCACTATATCTACTTTAGTTCTGATTTTAGAATGCTCACAACTAAACCCATTTGGAAATAAAAGAAAAACTAAGCATGACCGCATTGAAGGATCTGAAAACTCTCTCTTGGTCTGGGTCTCACCTGTGTGTTCCAAACTGGGATCTGCTTCTGAGGGCAAAGGCACACATATTGCTGATCTGTTTACAGAGTGAGATTTGTGTTTTGGAGGGAGTGTGGGTTTTAGATATGGATAAGAGATAAGCATAGTTGGTGCATGGAGCCTTTGGTGTCTCATGGAAGTCTGGACTTCGGGAAAGGATCCTAGAACATGAGCTGTAGGGCAGCAATGGAAGTCTTGGGATGGGGATGATACAAAGGCCACCTCCCACTAACAGGCTTTAGCTGGGGCTGAGTTTTTTAATCCTCTGCTACCCTATCCTCCTCATCCTCTTCCGTTCTAAAGATATTCCACTGTCCCTGGAAATCAAACCAGTCCTACCTATTTGGTTTTTGGAGATGACCCTGGGAAGCTGTCATCATTGATGCATGATTTCTGGAAACATACAGTCCAATTTCAAGCAACCAGCTTAGAAAATAATTTCTAAAAGCAGCTCTGGCAAATTTGGGACCTTGTGAATGTGTGTTTGTGTGTGTTAACATATTTATAACCTTGATTTATATGCAACCTAGCAACAGCATTTTAAAATTATTTGTATGCAATATACTTTGCTCATGTGCATATAATTCTAAAATAATTTGTCTAGGTTCTTCCAACTGAATTTGTCTTAGAATATATATCATAATAACTTGGCTATGGATTGTGCTCAAAATTATTCTTAAAGAACATGCTCGATTGGTTTCACTGAGCCAATTTTTTTTGAATAGTCTAAAAAGTAAGAAAAAGAAATGAGACAAATTGTACTTTTCATGTACTGTGGCACAAACTAGAAAAATATAATTGGGCTTCAGGCCAAATTCTGAAGGCAATTGGAGCTGCTTATGTCAATTAGGCATAATTATTCCTCAGCTCCTGTTGACAGAAAGAAAAATTGGTAGTGATCTGCTTCCCCATGCTGAGGATTCAGAGAGAATATTTGGGCTCCAGATCACGGCAGATGGGTGCATGTAAAAGCCACAGATTTGTCATTTGTAGGGAGCAGGGAATCCTCCAGTTTAGAGAAGCCTTCATGAATCAGTTGCCTTCAGCCATCTGTTCTACGGCTGAAGGCAACACCATACGCTCAGTAAATGTTTGTAGAATGAATAATGAATCTTTCCTAGAGAGCTTCCCTGCGAACGTGTCTGCTTTTTCTTTTCACCTATCACATGGTCCATCCTCTGGTTGCCATGGCAGGTACAGGTCTATGCTAAACAGACTAAGGTACTGACCTCAGATTTACTTAGTAAATACTTATTGAAACTATTATGCACTAGGGACTGTCCCAGATGTCTAGATAAAGGTAACTCAACCTGGAAAAATGTATTTGTCCTCAAAAACAGGGAGATGTCTGAACAGGACAGAGGCCTCTAGTAAAGCAGAGTGGTGACATTGAAGAATTTAGTCCCAATCTTGTATGTTCATGGGACGGAGCCTGGCTGTTCTGATTTTCTGCTTTGATCTTTGCTTAACATAATCTGTCCAGGCAAAAGGACAGATTATGGGCTGGACCCTGGATTGCTAATTTCTTTGGGGTCCTTCGCTCATCGGTTTTCTTTATTTCTTATGTTTTCAACCTACCTGCTACTGGCATGTGCCACTCAGCATACAAATGTGCTTAAATCTTTTACCTGAATAAAACTGAAACTCTAATTTGCTTAAAAATTCCCCTTTAGGGCTGGAGCAGTTGCTCAGTGGTTGGAGTGTTTACCTGGCATGCACAAGGACCCGGGTTCAAACCCCAGCACCACATACACAACTAAGTGTCAGATCAATGAAAAACAGATGAAAAAACTAAAAAAGTTGATTCTCTCTTTCTCATAAAAAAAGACAAAAAATTCTCCTTTAGTTTCCATTTTTTTTCTTGATATTTCCTTCCCAGTAAATCAAATTGAGTTAGTTTATTCAATTTCTGCCCTTCCTCATCCCACTTATTACAACTCCCCAGTGTGGCTGTGGTCTCTTCTGTGCTATAGGGTCGCTCATATCTGCATGTTTAATCCATTTTTAAATCCATATTTAGAAGGTATTGTTTACATCTGACCCAGCTGACTAGGCCTTTCCTAAAATCCTCTCCTCCACTCTCTTTAGAGACCTTAAATACTCTTTATTTTTCAGTTCCTTTCCTAGTTCTTTTACTTAAGCACCTTCACTAGTAACTCTTGGTCCACCTGCTTTTAAAATGTTCTTTTTCTGGAGTCTGGATGTGGGCCACCTCTTCTTTTTACTCCACTTACTTGCCTTGGGTGACTTCATCCACTTTCAGGCTAGCCCCTCTCCAGGCTGGTAATTCCCAAATCTGTATTAACTGCCTAGATTCTTTCCTGAGCCAGATCATTTGCCTGCTATATGCTTGATTTCTCCACTGATCTGTCCCCAATGAACCTCAAAAACCAACACTTAAAAAGTGAATGCTTGGACTGGAGGGGTGGCTCAGCTGTTCCTGCGCTTGCCTGGCATGTGCGAGGATGCTGGTTCAAACCCCAGCACCATGTACGCAAGAGAGTCTCGGAGCTACAAAAGCCACATGAGAAAACAAATAAAAATTGATTCTCTCTCTCTCTCTCTCTCTCACTCACACTATCCCTCTCTCTTAAAAAAAAAAAGTGCTTCATCTTTCCCTGCGTTCTTCTGTATCACCCTCCACTTTGTGAGCAGCTTTACCATTCCCCCTGCAGCTGCCTGTTATACCACCAGTCAAGCATTTAATGTGTCGATCCTTCAACTTCTTATTCTTCAGCTTCTCCCCTTTTCATCATCCCTGTGCCTACTAACTCAGTGCAGGCCACAGAAATTCTGTTTGGATTGTGGCAGCTTTCTCCTCTTTGGCTTCCTGCCACCAAGTTGGAAGCCTGCTCAAGTTGGACTGAATTGTTCTGCCATCATCAACTTCACATCTTAAAGCCCTCACCTCAGTGTGACTGACTGGAGGTGGGACCCTTCCTTCAGGAGCTGTTTAAGGTTAAGTAAGGTCAAAAGAGTGGGTTCCCAATTCAATCTGACTGCAGCCTTTATAAGAAGAGGAAGAGACACTAGGAGCTCAACGCATGGAGGAAAGGCCATGTGAGGACACAGAGAGGAAGCAGCCATCTGTAAGCCAACGGAGACCTCAATACTTGCTTCTGCTTTGATTTTAGTCTTTCAGCCCCCAGAACTGTGAGAAAATAAACTTCTGTTGGTTAAGCCACTCAGTCTGTGGCTATTTTGTTATGACAGCCTTAGCAGATTAATATACTCAAGTAGATTCATTTAAAATCAAATTTGATCATGGCACTGTCCTGCTTAAGATGTTCTTTGCGTAGAAGGTCCCTCCAGCCCATCTCCATTCCCTTCCCCTCCACACGGTGCTCTGTCCTTGCTAAATTACAGAATGTTCCAGGCAATCTCCAAACCTTGGCAAATATTCTTTCCATGGTTGGGTTGCTCTGCATTGTCCAGACTACCCTCTCCCTGGTAACTTCCATTTGCCCTTCAGTCACCACTTCTTCCATGAAACCCTTTTTTGAACTGGAGCTTCTCTCCCTGGTCTGCTGGGTGCTGACCCAGACTTCCCCTAGACCTCTTCTGCTCCCCTAGGCTGTGAGCTCTGGAGGAACAGGACTGAGATATTATCCATCTTTCTATTTAACCCCCTTACGTAATACTTGGACCATAATAGGTATTCAAAATGATTTGGGTGAATGAACAAAGAGTAAATACTATTCTTGGGGATATAGAAGAAAATTTTACAAATCACTGGGTCAACTTTGTCTTATGATCTATTGGACCTACCCATGCTGGCAGCCCAAGAACAACAACAACAACAAAAACAAAAAAACACATTATTGTCATCATTATAATCACAATAGCAGTTTTATGTATTAAGCCTGTATAATATGCCTGAAGTATGTCATGGACCACATATAAAACATTTCATTATGTTTACAACCACTCCATGAAGTAAATATTTATTATTATTGCCATTTTATAGATGAAGAAGCAGAGGCCTAGAGAGAAATTAAATAACATATCAAGAGTATAAGTGGTAAAACTAGAATTCAAACTCAGCTAATACTCTATTTGTTCTCCTAATCCCTAGACATGCTTGCAGTTATTTCTAGTCTAGATGGGGCTGTGTGACTACTTCCGGCCTAAGAACCATGAGCAGAAATGGCTTGTTTCAACTGTGGGCTGAGGGCTGCATCTTAGCATCTCTTTCTATCCTAAGGTGAACCCTAAAGCCCCATCCTGAAATAGCAAGGCATTGATCAGTCTGGGTCCCTAAATGACGAGCAGGAGTGGAACCCCCTACAAGTTAGCAATGGAGATGTAGTGTGGGCGAGCAATAAAATCTTCTCATTTGAAAGCCTCTGGGATTTTGGGATTGCTGTCTCCATAGCATGTTTCATTCTATCTCAACTGCTCAGCATCTGCATTTCTCCTCCCCCAGGGCCGCTCTGGGATCCATTTTAGCAGTACTATCCCCTGTACAAAGAATGTGTGGAGCAAAAGGGAGACTGTTGTGATTTATTTATTTTAGTTTAGTTTTTAAAGAGAGGAATCAATTTTATTTACTTTTTCATCTGGCCTTTGTTTCTCTGACACTTGGTTATGTATGTGGTTCTGGGTTTCAAACCTGGGTCCTCACATGTGCCAGACAAGTGCTGTAACCGTTGAGCCACTGCTCTAGCCCCAACTGTTGTGATTTAGATATGTCTCCCAAAAATTTGTGTGTTGGAAATGTGATCCCTAAATTCATATGTTGATGGTATTTGGAGATGCAATCTTTGGGAAGTAATTAGGGTTAGATGATGGGTTAGCTTTCTGTTCCTATGGTAATAATAGGTAAAACTATTTAAAGGGGGGAAAATTTTATTTTGATACACAGTTTTAGTCCATGGTCATAGGAATCCATTGCTTTTAGGCAAGTGGCCGGCAGAAACATGGTAGAAGGCTCATGGCAGAGGAAATTTTACCTTATGGCAACCAGGAGAGGGAGCATTCAGATGGGAAGGAAGCCTCTGAACACTTGGATTGGGGACTAAGGCTTCAACACATGAGTCTTTGCAGAACATTTCATATCCTCATCATTACAGATGAGGTTGTGAAGGTAGGCCCCATGATGGGATTAGCAGCTGACTAACAAGAGGAAGAGAGACCTGAGTGTGCCTGCTTCCACTCTTTCCATGTGGTGTCTTCTACCATGCTATGCCATAGTAAGGAGGTCCTCACAGGAAGTGGCCCCCTGATCTTGAACTTCTTAGCTTCCAGAACTGTGAGAAATCAATTCCTCTTATTTATAAATGATCCAGTCTCAGGTATCCTTTTACAGCAACACAAAAGAAACTAAGAAACTTGGTCCTTCCCAGTGATCTAAATAATCTCTATCAACACAAAGAAAGACTGCCAGCTGCCAGTTGCTTAACCAGATTTTATTGGGTTACTAAGTATATATTAAGGATGCTTCATTTCCTTGAAGGCCTTGGAGAGACAAGAACCTGTAATCAACAAAATACATACAAATACATGCAGTAATTATGTGAGTGTGCTGTGGAGGTGGTTAGCAACTGAATAACATTAATCAGGGATGAAGGATATAGACCTTGAGCTGTCAATTCTAAGTCGGAAGGTTAGTTTTTCTTTTGTTTGCAAGGTTTATCAAGTCAGCACTATGAACATTTTGGGCTAGATAATTCTTTGTTGTGGGGATTATCTTGTACTTTTAGGAAGTTAATGGCACTCCTGGCTTCTGTTTATTAGCTACCAGTAGACCACCATTCCACTCTAGTGCTAAAGCCAAAAATGTTTCTAGACGTTACTCACAGGTTCCTGGGGGCAAAACATTGCCCCCTCTTCATTGGTTTACTGAATGGACCTGTGATGATGCAAGTCTGGTTTAGTAAAATGGCAAGTGCTTACACCGCAGTTTAAGGAGTTCCAGGACTGTCATTCTGCAAATGTCTCCTTCTCTAAAAAATTGGATTGGATTCCTTGTCATACGTCAAATCAGACAGGTTTTGTTTCCCCTTCCAATGCCCAATATCCTTGCAAGGTATTTTCAAATCATCAACACAAAATTCTGAAAAGAAATTCGAACCCACAAAGGAAAAAGGTAGCAAGACCCTTCACACTGAAAAAGCAGCAGGGCCAAGGAGGCAGAGTTGATGGTAGGAAGGGACAGGGGCTTGAGAATAGTGTTGCTGCAGACTCACCAGGAGGAGAGCCTGGTGTTTTCCTGGGGAGAAAGAGGAGTGAGAGGATTTTAAGATGCATGAGAAAAGTGTGCAAAGCTGTCAGATGCAAGTTTGGGGGAACTCTGACAGCTCTGGGCTCTGGGATGAGGAGATTAGGGTGTCAGCAGGGGCCTGGCATATGTACAGGGACCTGCTGATGCAGCCTTGGCCTCCTTTTGTGGTCTCATCTTGCTGCACTCCCCCTCATGCTTGGGGCTCAGCCGAACTGGCTTTCTTCTAGTTCTTGAAATGCCCTGTGCTCCTTTCTGCTTTTCCACATGCTGACCCACCTGCTTGGAACCAGTTGCTTCTACCCTGACCCAATTTCTTCTCTAACTGCCTCTGCCTGCTGAACTCGTGCTTCAGAGCTCATCTCAATCTCTTACTTCCTCTGGGATGCTTCACAGCATCCTGCTCTTCATAGCACCTTTCCTAATTGATAATTGGATATTGATTTGTCAGATAATTTTGTTAGTACCCATTTATTACTTAAAATTCTAATGATGGTAGAAAGTGTGTCACTTTTTCTCATCATGATCTCCATAGGACTTAACTTTAGGACTGGAATGTAATATGTGCTCAGTAAATGTTTCAAATGAACTCATGAGGGTCTGGATTTTTCTGCTTCAAGCAGAAAAATTATTCCTATTTGGGTGCAGGCAGGATCCAGGATGGGAAGGAAAATTGTAGGAGGAATTAAAAAAGTGATTATAACAAAAGGCACCAACTCATCATACCAGAAGTTTTATCTTTGTTATTCAGAAGACTCAGTGGTTTTTTTGCTTTGTTTTGTTTTGTTTTTTGGTACTTGGGATTGAACTGAGGGATACTTTACCACTGAGCCACATTCCCAGCCCTCTTTATTTTTTATTTTGAGACAGGTCTCACTGACTTGCTTAGGGCCTCACTAAGTTGCTGAGGCTGGCCTCAAACTTGTAGTCATCCTGCCTCAGCCTCCTGAATAGAATACTTATTCTTCTTGATCAAATGCTAGCCCCCGAAAATATGACATTCCTGGCCTGCATAATCAAAGCTATCCTGAAAAGGTGTCCATAACTAGACTATAGGACTCCTTGGGCCAGATCCCAAGCTCTTATTTCATTTAGAGTTGAACCTTATTGGTTAAGGAAGTCCTGGGCATGTGAGCCCGATAAATCTGAATCTCAGTTAAGCAAAAAGGGGTTTCTATTTCCAGCTTTACCTTCCAGAACTGAGCCAATGGTGCAGAAGCAATCCTGGAACCTCTTAGATTGCTCAGAGAATGTTGGGATCCTGAACATTTTATTCCAAAATGATATCCAAGAGGAATTGAACTTGGGTTTGAACGACTGCATTATGTGTAGAATGAGCTGGTAATACTGAAGTTCATGGTTGCCATGTGACAAATCCTTTTCTTTACTTCAAGGTGATCTGTACCATGAAAATCAGCCTCAAATTTAGTTCCTTCTAAATGTTCCCTTATTTAATGGGTTATCAAATACTAGAAAAGAAATGAAAGGAAAATTTTCTGTGAGTTATTCTTTAAACAGTCAGTCCTGATTAAGATCAAGGACAAGACAAACTTTTAAAAGTGCTGATTATATATCCAACTTTGTGCTAGGGGCTGAGGTCATGGTGTTGAACTGCAGAGATATGGAGTTTAAAGATGAGATTTCTAAAATCTTTACATAGTGGGATCTATTTATCATTTGTCTATCATCTCTTGCCTATTGTAACCATGAATATACTCAGAAATTAAATAATCAAGAAAAAACTTCAATTCATTGTCAGTTTAAGCAAAATTATTAAACTCTTAACAATAAAAACTCATTAAAGGGAAAGAACATTTTGCCTGAATACAGGAAGGGGAACAAAGGCTTAAAATATTTAATTACATAATTTCTTCAGGAATTGATGTTATTTTTCGCAATGAGAATTAAAAATACAATGTCCTTTTAAGAGCTGTTGCTCCTATATAACCCCCCTCCCCACCCATAAACATACAGGCACACACAGAGATGTATGTATGTGTGTACATATATGCTGTTTCAGAAATTATGTGGATTTTATTCATCTGTAACTCAAATGAAGGTGTTCTACAAACCTGAAAAAGTACATGGGGTCTGATGATGGGCCAGAATATTTGAATTGGAGTAGTCCTGAAATTTCAAGTCAAAGAGAAGTCACGTTTATTAGCTAGCTCTTCCTAGTTCTTCTCTGGTTTCCTCCACTCTAATGACTGAAAGCTGTCCTCTTGACAGATGAAGCATGTATAAAACATGGTTCCATTGCCTTTTGAAGAGCCTGTTTTGGATGGACTCATATTGATTCTCTTATCGCTACCTCCTTCCTACCTCTCTCTTCATCCTATTGACAAGCTTGGGAATGGGGCATTACAGATTATCCAAAAGGCTTTCTTGGCATGATTAATGTGTTAGGTCAGTCCTTCCAGGAAGTAGATGCCAAGGCAGAATTGTATTAGGGCAGATGCTGAAAAACGAGAAGGGAACTGGGTGAGATTTGGGAGAGACATTAGATCATGACAAAATCTGACTGTGAGTGAAGGAGACAGGAAAGAAAGTTTTGGTGAAGGCATTCTAGACTGCTGATCAGGCTAAAGAACATTCTAAAGGAAGTTTGGTTAAGGCCCTTTGGTGAGTCCTTGAGCAAAAGTCACTCCTCAGAGGAGTCCTCTATATTCTAGGAAAGGGCTGGCCTTAGAGTGCCTGCCATGCTTAGTCAATCACTTAGGAGCAGCTAGTGGGAAGAGCAGCAGTGAAGCCATAGCACTGACAGATTTCAACAAATGTCAGAGCTCAGCAGCAGCCTGAAGTCTTTTGTCATTACATTTTCTGCTGTTGGGAGTCTGAGAAGTATATTCTCATAGCTGCCGTAGCTCACATGTTCATTCATTCAGAAGTTGGTTTGTAAAACAGGCCCACTCTATACAACAGATGGGGAAGCTTTCAAGAGTCCATGGAAACATTTAGCAGGACAGATACTAGTCTCATTTACTGGAGCATCTTTGCAGAATGTTGGCTGTCTTGCATATGGGTGAAGAAGTAGGAGAAACAATATTTAGGAAGCAGGGTGAATTCTATTCTTCTGTATCTAATATGAGCAAGATTTACAAACCCCAAAAATGTACATGGATTCTAATATTTGAAAGTGGAAAAATCCTGGAGAATCAAGGCCACAGTGTGGTTATGTTTATCTCTTACCCCTTCTTGTTTCTTCTCTTGTTTCATCCTCTCTTATGACTGAAAACTGTTCTCTTGTTAGTTGAAAGGAGTTTGCCGCATAAATTGACTCTTTCAGCCTTCATTCCACTCTATATTACTTGGAATGTATATATTTGGAATATTAGAAAGTTATAAGAGCTACATGCCTCAGACTCAGATGCAAATGTCATTCTGCCAATTAGTTGTGCTTACGCCAAGATTTGAAAGAAAGGAGGCTGATGCTATTGTCCTATAGCTTATGTTGTTGGGTGCTGGAAAAGATGTGACAATGGGACCAGGATCCCAGTCCAGTCACCTGCTTTTTGGGTGTGAAGGCAAGTCATGGCCTTTCCCAAAATAGCAGCTTCCTAATCTGTGGATGATTAAATGGACAAATAACATTTATTGAATGAATACCTATATAAACGAATGAATGAACAAAAATGAATTAATGGAAAACAATCTTCCTCTTTGGGGAGTCACAGTGACCTTGAAATCTGCAGTTTAGTGGCAATTCTCTGGATGACTGGAGGCTCTCCAGTCTTTCTGATATCTTTTTTATTTTTATTTTTGGCATTACTGGGGATCAAATCTAGATATTCACACATGCTAGGCAAGTGATCTACAACTTAGCCTGTCCATCCCTTTGAAAATTTTATTTTGAGACAGAGTTACTACACTGCCCAGGCTGGTTTTGAACTTTTGATCTTCTTGCCTCTGCCTCCTGAACAGCTGGGATTATAGGCATGTACCAACACGCCCAGCTCCCAATGTCTTTTTAGGTCTCTAATGCCCATAATTAAGCTCTCTGCTTGAATTACATGGAGTAGATTCTGTTTTTTGCTCTCAACCTGGACTATATATAATAAGAAAAGGAAGATGTTGCTCTCGTTAATTAATTACTTTATTTAGTCATGCATCCATTTATACATTCATTCCTTTAACATATATTTACTATTACATTTAGCTATTGACTGTTGGCCTTTTGCCAGGCACTGTGTGAGGTGCTTAGGACTCCCTGGTGAATCAGAAACAGCCCTTCCGATTGCAACTGAAAGCCAGAGCCTAAGAGAGGGTCAGGGAGGCAGCACAGAGAATTATTAATGGCTAAAAAGGCTATGGTAGGATCCTTAATTTGGGTAAAGAGGAAAAGTTAACATAGATTGAGCATCCATTATATATCGGGTTTTGTGATGGGATTTTATATATTTTATCATATTTACTCTTCATAACAATCCAATGAAGCAGATTATTAGCTCCACTTTGCAGATGTACAAAGTAAAACAAGAGATTAAATATCTTGCCAAAGGATCTGAATCAGGATCTGCCTGAGCCCAAATCACATTCTTGGAAAGCAAACATTGGTAACTTTGGACAATGCTTTGCAATTATCGTGTCTCAGACTTGTGTGAAGGACAAGACATCAGTGCTAATCGGGTTCTTGATGTCTCTGCTGTCCCCCTAGCATGCCTTAGTTCATTTCCATGTTCTCCTTTCACTTGGTTCTTATTGGTGTTCCTTTCCTTGTTGTTTCCTCTGGCTTGTCCATCAAATGCCTTCTCTTCCATTCACTCTGGTTTGATTTTTCCTTTGCTCCTTTGTTCGTCTCTTCACATTGGGTCTCTTGCATGTCTGTGTGCCCCTCTCTTTCTCTCCTTCATCTTCCCTGTATTGTATCCTTTCTGTCATTTCTTTCTCTGGTCCCCTTGGGCTCTTGGTTTCTCTCTCTCTTTCATTCTCTGTCTGCCCACTGTATATCCCAATGACAGTTCCTGGCTTGGAGCACTTGGACTTCTGTATTCCATGTTCAGGCTGAGAAAAATAAATAATTCTACCCTTTCTCTCACCTCCTAGTTACCAGTGAAAAGGCTCCTTTGCTTATATATCCTTGTCGTTGTTTGGAACTTGATCTGTTTCTGGCACATTGCTCTTGCTCTCATAAAACTCATCCCAACAAAACTACTCCTCCTTCTTCGTTCTCTGCCTGGCTCTGCAGGGAAGAAATGGTTTTGCTGATGTGTCAGCTGCAAAATATTGCACACATATAGGGATGGCGTGGAGTGGAGAATTCCAAGCCAGATTTTTTAAAGTACTACTATTGACTTGGGGTACAAATCCAATGAGGAATAGAAAATTAAATGAATATTGCTCCCAGTGAATCTTCTCTTATGCACTATCATCAAGTGCAGTAATTGTGGGGCTTTTGCTAGAAATTTTCTCTCTGCTGGTAGGCAATGTGCCTTGATCGACATCTTCAGGAAGGAGCTGTGGTGGCTTCAAGATCAAAAGGGCAATGTTTAAAAAGGTTATCTTTAGAAAAGAGAGAAATCTCATCCTATTTTCTTTTCTAAAGGCAATTTTACCTTTTGAAAAGACCTACAGTTTCTTTTGTTTTCTTTTGGACTGCAAAGGTGAAATCTGTGAAATTATGGATTAACTTTACTCTTTATCTTCATTTGCTTTGATTGTCAGACTTCTTTCCAATACTGTGCCTGTCTTCTAATACTCTAGCAAAACTCTTGCCTTCTGAAATTTCCAAATCTCTTTCCCAATATTTCAGTAGTAAAGATACAGATTACAGTTTTATATGTTGTGGTAAGCATGTTAACCTTTTCAAAGGATGTAATAATCACAAATGAATTGTATAATTCAAGATCTCATTTCCTTTCCATTTAATAGAAACTTAAGTGGGTGAAGTTAGGTGGTTTCTTCCAAATAAATCACTATTTCACAACCCTTGAGCTAGAAGGGCCCTTTTCCATCCCTGTGTAGAATAGTTGCTGAAAATTTAATGGGATTTGGGACTGACTGAATTTGTGAGCAAGTTATCCAGTTCAATGGCAGTAAAAGTCCCTTGTACTTTGTAACGGTGAGCTTGGTGTTTAGCCTTGGAAGCCACACTGTTTGAAAATAACCTACAAACTGGAATTTATGGAGGAAATTGAGATGAGGAAGTGACCAAAACATACACTCTAAGGACTGGTGAATAAGTATGTTGGCAAAAAGAAGGGGGTGGAGTGAGAAACGGGAGAAGCAAATAAAAGACAATGCTGCATTTATCATAGCATGGAATTCATCTTTTAATTTAGAACATAGGTGTCACATCCATAGTCCAGTTGTACTAGGTCAGTGGGGGCATGTTGCAGAAAGGCTAAAGAATGTGCCTGGAATTTTCTGGTACCTGGAAGGAAATGGAGAAAATCATTATAAGTGAAGTATGCCAGACTTAGAAAATCAAGTATTGAATGTTTCCTCACACATACAGAAGCTAGAGGAAAATAGGGGAAAGAAGGCAGTAGGGGAGGGGACAGGATATTATAAATATAGGGAGGATCAGTGGAGTATCAGGGAGGATGAGAGGGAGAGAGGAAAAAGGGGGAAGGGGAGGAAATATGGAATGAATTTAACAAAATTCTATTATATACATATATAAATGTACCAAAGGTAATTTTGCCTTTATGTATATGTAATAAAACATAAATAAAGGAGTGAAAGCAAGATCAGTAGAGGAGGGAGAAAATGGGGGGAGGAAAATGTGGGGAAATGGGTATTGAAATCAAATTTTTTGGATATATGATTTTGCCAAAAGGAACCCAAATGGTATGTATAATTATAATGCTTTAATAAAAATATTTTTAAATTAGGAAAAAGACAGTGCCTGGAGACAGTGTACAAGACATATGATTTATTGGAAAAAGATCACAAGAGAACAGTGATTGTTCCAAAAAAAGGTTCAGTGGTGATAGGCTGAAAAGACAACACCTCTGTCTCGCTAAGTGCTTCAATAAACACTCTCCTCTGCTTCACAGCATTTTGTCTAGTGGCAGCAGGCTAGATGAGCGGTATGTGTCCTTTTCACAGCACCCTCAGTTCTGCATCCCCTGCATTCAGAGGGGAGGTTTATATATTAGGCTGCAGAAGCAGCAACATCATCAGCTTTGGCTTACTTATTAGTGTGTATGACCAACAGCCCAAAGAGCAACTGTCCTGGTGTACATGCAAGAAAGTAGCCTCTACAGATAGCACTAATTTGCCTTGGGTCCCAGTGTCTAAGAGGAAGCTAGTGTCCTTCAAGATCCTATGTATCTGGACTTTCTGACTCAGGCTGGCTCTCATTGTTTCCTTAACTTTACTAGTTTGCGGGAGCAGAAAGAGGGCATTCAGGGACAGGGTGTTTTTACGGCCCCCCTTTCTTTAGGAATGATTCACTCTACATACCACTACCTGAATGTCCTAACAGTTTTATTGTGCCCATCTTCCACGATGTCCCTCAAGAGGAACAGCAGGATGTAGCTGTAATCAAATCCCACAGCAGCAATGCAGTGAGCAACAGATGTGGCAAGCCCTGCTACAAGAGCAAGTGGACTGAACACAGAACAAGGAAACAGGAGGAGACTGTAACCAAGCAGACAAAACCAATACTGTTTGCCTATTGTAATAAAAGAGGTGTGCAATTTGTAGGGCCAGAGACGCCCTGTGGTAATTATCAGGATGCATACATAGCATTCTGTACGAATACAGGTACAGTTAGCATATCCAGCACATTTTGTTCTGACGTCCCACCTTCCACATGTGGGTAGCTTCTTCATTAAGTCAAGACACTCACGGCTCTGTGAGTGTCATTTAAGGCAGTAGCTGTGTGTTTACGGAAAGCCTCAACCTGGAACTCAGTGTTTACTGCTTAAGGAGAAAGTGTGGCAAGTGGGTAAAGCCACCACTTGCCATGTTAGTTTGTCCAGGTCCCAATTAATAGGGCTTGTAGACAAAGTGGGAAGTACACATTCTGGCATGTAAGGTCTTTCCCAAGTATCAGCCAATGTTATGTGACTGGTGTGGTCACCCATGGGTGCCACATGTCTATAACCATCCTCACGGGAAGGGATTGCTCCTCCACAGAGGGAAGAGAGGTTGTGTTATTGTTCTTTCTTTAAAGCCTGAACTTACTGTCTCATTTCCACCTGTGTTGTCTTAGCCACCCCAAGCTGTCAAATACAATGTACCTCAGCAAAGGTTTAGCTATGTCCATTTGTCCCCATGCTAAGCAGAAGGCATGATATTAGGTGTCCTTAAGAGAGGATAAATTTAAATTCAAGTCCATTGGGCAGTTATCCAGATGGTCCATGAGCAGTGGGTGTTGCTCCAGCATTCTCTTCCATTGCACCAAGGTGACCAGTTGTAGGTGCCACGGGAGACTGGTGGAAGAGGACAGAGGCAGCTTGCTATAATTTATAAGTCGGTTCTGTTCTGTACCTTCACAATGGTTCTTGCCCATTCAGTGAAAACATTAGCTCTGAGGATGAAATGTCAGATATTTTAAACAGGTGCTAGTACAGGCAAATCTTGATTATTCAACAACAAATAAGCGACCTTATCATTCTGAGTGAGAGTGGTGCTGGCCTGTGGCCTATCTCCAGGTTTAAAATATTGTATTTCTGATCTCATTGGTTTTTTTCCTCATGGGGCTAGGGAACCATTTCTATGACATGTGGACCATGTGGGTCTATCTGTGGCAGGTCCTATGGCACAGCCATCATGGGGTGCAGGTGTCCTCCTTCAGCAGCATCATTTGAATCCAAAAGGCAATGTTAGGTTCTTGTTTTGACATCAGGTAAGTGCTGGGGTGTGTGCTGCTGTCATGTTCAACTGATGGTCCTGATAGCCATGCTTGACCCAAACTGCTAAGGGTCCCTCGTCCACATTTAGTGGGCCATTCATTCATGCGATTAATTCTGCTATACCTTGATTAAAAGGTAAGTGCAAATACCAATGTTTGTCAAAATCTAAGCCCAGTTTTGCACGATATCTGTAGGAGTGCCATACATGGAACCAAGCATTTGAAGGTCATTTATGGCCTTCTGTGAGGTCCTTCTGCGAGCATATGCCCATATGTCCAGTGTATGTGTCCACCTATGCTAGGGTAATCTTGCAGCCTTCTGATGGAGGCCAAGGTCTGAGGAAGTCAAAGTGCTGCTGTTGTGCAGGGTACTTGCATCGAGATATGCACCCCATCACACAAAGCATTGGCCACAGTTAGTTCATGGAACAGGCAGATGAACAGTCACATACACATACAATGTCTTGGTGGAACCACTGTTGCTTTGCTATGGGCAAAGAGCATTTCTTTTCTTGTGGTCTGTCTTCCTATATAAACAAGAAGCCACATTTTTAGCTGGCATATCTTCTAGCCATTTATCTTTAGTTAGTTTATCTGCTTTTTCATTGCCTTGCAGGGAAGCGTGGCTGTATTCTGTTACAAGATATATAGTCAATTCCTACTGTGACAATTGTTTCCAAATGTCTTTCCGTATCTTTGCCTCCTTCCATAGCTGTGACCAAGGTCCTAAGGGAACTCATTTATTGCTCTGCTATTGCTATAAGACCCACTCAAATGCACCAGGGCAGCTAAAATCATCCAATTCATAGGGTTGCTTTTGGACTGATATGCCCAAGGCTTGTAATTGCTCTATAAATATTTTTGCTTGGGAAGAGGCTTTGAGGTCCTTACATTCCTAGTCCCACCAGACCTTCCTCTTTATTAAATCATTACAGTGGTGCTAACATTTGTGCCAAGTATGGAATAGAGGGACACCAGCATCTCAACACTCCAATGAAGGTCCATGATAATTTGAGAATAGAGAAAACTTGGAATTTATCTGTAAGAGCAGGGGCCATTCAGATAACCCCAGAGTACTTGGCAGACAGTCCATATCTCGCAATTTGGAAAAGTCAATAGCCTGCCCTTTCACTTGGAGATGCTCTACCATTTCAGCTGCTTCCTCTAGTTGGGAAAAGACTCAAAAGTTAACATCATATCATCAATATAATGAAACATCTATACTGTGCCAGGTTTAGTTTACCAGGCCACAACACCATCCCATGACACATGGTTGGGCTATGTAAATATCATTGGAGAAAAACACTGAAAGTTCACTGTTGCACTTCCCATGGGAAAGCACGTGACTCCTGGCTTTCCTTATCTGATCCCTCATGTTTTCTTTGCTTTCTTTTTATTCCACCTCTCAATGAGTACTCCCTATTCTTTGCTTCCTAAATATTTTCTGTTTTACCCACATCAGCTGCAGCCTGTGCTGCTTAAGAAGCAGGAAGGTCCACTAAATTGTTCAGGATTGATACCAGAGCGCCTTAATATTGCCCAGAAACCATCTGGAGAATGGTGTCCTTCATTCCCACTGTGACATTATCAGGACCAGTGGAGTTTACTGTAGAAATTGCATGCTTAATCCCTAGCTCTCTTAAGATGTCATACAGTTCTTCCATGGATTGCTATCATGGGGGCACCATGGGCGAATACCCAGTATCGCGCTAAGTAGTTTTAAGCGCAGCTATCAGTCAGGAAAACTAAGAGATGGCCCAGTCCTTACTAACAGCTAAATATAAATGTTGCTCAGCGTAGGTTGTGTGGTGACTGAGGAAATTTTTCCCATTTTGCTCCTTGATAATCAGCACCAGTGTCCCAAAGCTACAACAGCCTCATCCTGCTACATTTTCCCTGGCTTGCTGTCTAAACTGCCCTACAGTTCAGCTCCTGCGGGCGTGTGTGTGCTCATTGAGAGGGGGCAGATTTTCAACATCTGCTCTCACCAGCCATGGCTGATCTGTCTTTACCTTTGGAGTTGTGACTCAGCTGACCCCTGGTGCTGGCACCTTGGCCAGCTCATCACAGTCCTTGTCCTCTTATTCTGAGGTGCTGGGTTCACATTTCTTTTGAGTAACTGTCATCCTTACTCTAACTCGTGGGAAATGTCTATCTTTTAGTTAGCAAAGTGGCAGACTAGAGTTTCAGGATTTCCATCAGCACTACTCCTATAGGGAAGTACTTGCTCAATAGTCCCTGCTTGAGTTCAGTGGGCTCCGTACTCCAGCTTTAATCCTCCCACAGTTGCTAAGCACAGGCTTGGGCTTGCAGTTCTGCCTTTCTTGCTGCCCTCAATGTTGTGAGGAGGAGCCACCCTGCAGCTGATGCGATCTCACATAGCTCTTTTTTTTTTTTTTAGGAACATATTGGTTGCCCATACACAATAGGGGCATTTGGGAGGCATTGCTGAATTCACACGGTGGCCTCCAGATACTCATAATAGCTGCTGCTCCAAGAAGAGTTCAGTGGTGATAGTTTGAACAGATAGCAACGTGTCTCACCAAGAAGTTCCCGTGGTGTTCTGTGTAGTGATGGCTAGCTAGACAAGTGACATGCATCCCTTTCACAGTGTCCTAAGTTCTAAACCTGTCCCCACTCAGAGAGGGGTTTTAATATGTCAGGTTGCAGCAGCAGAACTTGTATCACCAGCATCCCAAAGAACAACTCTCCTGGTGTGCAAGAAAGTAGCTTTCTAAAGAACATGACTTGCCCTAGTTCCCAGCGTGCATGAGAGAAAATCAGTGTCCTTCAAGATAATATGTATCTGGACAATCTGGCCCAGGCTTTCTCTCATTGTTCCCTTAACTTGGCTAGCTCTTAAGGAATAGAAAGGGGACATTCAGGGCTTACTGTTTTATTATTGCCCCTTTTCTTAGGGATAATAGAACAGGACACTGAGAGCTAACAGTAATAAGAGCTCTTTACTGAGTGTTTAGTGCTATGCTTAGTGCATTATACTCACTTTGTTTTAGTCATATGACAACCTCAGAGGAGGGCACGTTTATTTCCATTTAACAGGTGAGAAATCTGAAGCTCAGCGAAGTTAAGAATCTAGCCCAAGTTTTGGCAGTTAATAAAGGCTAGAACCAGAATCGAAACACAGATTCCTCTGATTTTGAAGATAATGCCTTTACAGATCGCGTGATGTGTGCTTCAAAAGGAAGAGATAGTCAGCAAATAGTTGCTTGGATGGAGAGAGGAGGAGAAAAAAAAAGGCCTTTGCGTTACGCATGGCTGTATCTTTACACCTTCCCACCAGGTAGAGTGAGAAATTGCATTACCTCTTATTTCCATATATTAGCAAGGTGAATGCACCTCACTCATCTCAATTTACAGAGCAAATGCCATGGCCTGGGTTCAATGAAAATTTCCTCCCTTGTGTTCCAAGCTATTGCTGATGTGACAAGGACAGAATTGTCAGAGCAGCTCCTAATTAAATAGTTCAGAGCTTCATTAGGAAGATGTGGCTGGATGAAGGACTCACCAGGCAAGTGCTGACCACAGTTGACAGTAATTGGTCTCTAGGCTGCCAGCATCGCACAACACAGGAACTAGACACTGAGGAGCAGGGGGAAGAGCCCCAGGCTTGCTGGAAACCACTTTCAAGGTAGACTCAGAGACCATCACCATTAGTGATGAAAGGAATTGGTCAGGAAGGGAATTCCTATTGGTACAACCTAGCGATCAGATTTGAGAACGTCACCTTGGCTCTCCCTTCTTCAGAGTTGGTGGCCTTCTAGACCCAGGGCATTTTTATTGTGGTTGATACACTTTCGGTGCATGCTTGTGCACATGTCTGTGTCCTGAGAGACCACAGAGGAATTAGAACACAGCACAAGAGTGTGTTATCTTTGTTAGAGAAAGAGGACTAACCTATTTAATTCATCTTTCACCTTTTGAGGTGTGTTAAGTATTCAGAAGACCAGGTGTTATGGTTTGGGTATGAGCTGTCCCACAAAAGTCCACCTGTGTGACAATGCAAGAAAGTTTAGAGATGAAATGATTGCGTTAAAAGAGGGTTAACTAATCAAAGCTTTATTCCCCTGATAGGGATTAACTTGGTGGTAACTAACGGCATGGCATGTTAGGGTGTGGCTGGAGGAGGTGGGTCTCTGGGGGCATGCTCTTGGGGGTATACATTTTGTGAGCTGAATTTAGCTCTCTCTACTTCTTGGCGGCCCTATCCTGAGCTGTTTTTCTCCACCACACTCTTCCACTATGATGTTCTGCCTCATCTTGAGCCTCAAGGAATGGAGCTGGCCTTCATGGTCTGAGACCTCTGAAACCATGAGCCCCCAAATAAATTTTTCCTCCTCTAATTTTTCTGGTCATGTCTTTTAATTACAGCAGTGAAAAAGCTGACTAAAACATTAGGCTACCTTAGGAAGCTTCCTGTAAGAAAATAAAATGAGTTCTTGCCCCTGTACCTTAATAACTAGGGCAGCTGGAAAGATGTGAGCACTCAATTCTTCAGTCCCAGCTTCCATGCCAGAGGTTCTATGTTGGATCCTCACTGCCCTGTGGGGTCTTTCACTCTGAGACCCAGGGACTGATTTTTGTTTTTCCTGTCTAGTATTATATAGGCCTCCCCAAGCCTAGAAAATGCAAATACAAACAACCGATCTTCAAAACAGATGACGAGATCTGTTAAACATCAGGATTCTGGGTGTGTCACTGACTGTCTTATTTTTTGCTTCCTCCTTGAGATCCTGAGTGTAAAAATTTGATATTTTGATCCCACAAGGGACACTTTATTATTTTCTCAATTTTGTAGGTGATGAAACTGAGGCTTGGAGAGTAAGACCTTATGCAAGATCTGAGCATTGGTAAGAGGCAGAGCAATGACATGTTTCAATTCTTTTGACCCTAAATTTAATAACTTTCCTGCGACATAGCTTCCTCTAGAACATTTGCTTTTCTCTCCCATTTGTTCTACTATGGATTTCACCACAGTAGGCGGTACATGCTTTCTGCATTCTCTGCCCTGTCTCCCTGTCTTCTTTTGGTCAAATTTCGACATACGCTTGCTGTGTAGACATTATAGGGTGTGCACATGCCTTGCAAAAACACAGGTAAATGAAAAACAATTGAGATACCACACTAGCTCACTCTGCAGGGAGACTTCATAAGAAGCTTGTGTTTGCGCCATCCTCCCTGTGGCCCTGAGAGAAGCAAAGAAAGCATGGAGGCTGCCATTTCGACCATCCACCTGCGGAGGTCTAATGGACCAGACTTCAGGAGTAATGTGCATCCTGTGAAATGAGGGGTACATTTTCCTAAGATTAGAGAAAGACTGTTACAGTTCCTTTACACATTGCTTTTGACTACTTCATCCATAACTTAATATTGAACATTGTATTTTTTTTTAAGAGAGAGGGACAGTGAGAGAGACAGAGAAAGAGAGAAACAACTTTATTTAGTTTTTCACATGGCCTTAGTTGCTCCAACACTTAGTTGTGTACGTGGTGCTGGGGTTTGAACCCGGGTCCTCGTGCTTGCCAGGCAAGCACCGAAACCACTGAGCCACCGCTCCAGCCCCTGAACACTGTATTTTTGAAAGTGTTTATTTCTTTTTGAGCCACCCTATACATCTTCCATTTGTATCTGCCTTCCAGTTTCAGTGGAGTTCTGTCAAAAGAGAGGAATCATGCCTTTGTTGTTATTGTTGGAACTTGAAGCAAAACTCTAAAAGTCTGGATTCACAAGAAGTGCTAATTTTTTTTAAATTGTATGAAGCTCTTTCTTCTAGGGACTTAATAAGTTCATGTATTTCTTTATTCAGTATTTTTTTTTAAGAGGAGGAGGGACGGGGGGAGAGAAAGAGAATAAATTTTATTTATTTATTCATCTGGCCTTTGTTTTTCTAGCACTTAGTTGTGTATGTGGTGCTGGGGTTTGAAACCGGGTCCTTGTGCCTGCCAGGCAAGCACTTCAATTGCTGAGCCACCGCTCCAGCCCCAAGTTCATGTGTTTCTCAGGAAGACATTGTTACTCTCCCTAAGTCTGGTCTGGGGAGTTTGAATTCTGGAATGCAGTATACTCTGGTTTCCTAATCTGTTCCAGATATCTTGACCCTGTTCTCTTGGCACTTTTTAATGTCCCTTGGTCACTAGTACAAATGGCCTTGTCATGGTTCCTCCTGAAACTTTCCAATTGATTGCACTAGGGCCCTTCTCTTCTTCCTCCACCATTAGCTAAGGGTATGATCTGATCCTTGGGGGCCTGCGTCAGGGGATGCATCCTCAGCTTTGGACTCGGCTGTCTCAATGCAGGAGCACAGGGTGGGTGAGATTTCTCTAAATTCTGACTCTTAGTGAAGCCTATTAGTGGAGTTTTTTGAGAAGGAAAAGGATTCCCTAGGTGGCTCACTGACATTTTGACACTGTGTCTGCTGGGTACCAGAGCCCTCTGCTATACAGCCTTTACCTTGTTTGATTCTTAAGCAGTACCATCTTAATGTCTTAGGTCAAAATGACTGTAGCTTCTTTCAGTGGGACCCTTGTTCTTTGCCTTCAGGAGGAGCAGTGTCTCTGACTTCAGGAGTGCCACCTTGGGTGTGCAAGGACATCTTTCCCTGGCCTCCCTGGGGCTCACTGGCCAGCTCGGCCTATTACAGAAGCATCTCTGAGCTGCTTTCAACATTGATGCAGAAGGACTGTTATGAATAAGAATTTCTAGCTCAGGGAAAGGAAAGGAAAACATTTTCTTCTTTCTTTCTTTCTTTTTTTCACAAAGGATTGAACCTGGGGATGCTTAACAATTGAACTACATCCCTAGCCCTTTTAATTTTTTTTTTTTAAATTTTGAAGAAGGGTCTCACTAAGTTGCACAGGGCCTTGCTAAATTGCTGAGGCTGGCTTTGAACTTGCGTTCCTCCTGCCTCAGCCTCCCAGGATTACAGGTGTGTACCACCATGCCCAGCAATACTTCCCACTTTTAAAGGAAAGAAAATAAGCCTTATTATTTGAATAGAAATTCAATATTACTTGTGATTCCTTTTTATTTTTGTCTCAATCAAAAGTTGTTCTTAAAAGATTCTTTTTATATGCTCATTTAATGGACACTTAACATGCCCCTTTTACTTCTTTAATGATTTTTAAGTCCTTTCTTTGTGCCAGGATTATGCTACCTTACAGCAGTATTTTATTTTAGCCTCTCAAAAATTCTATGAATAAGGATTATTATCAATCCCATTCATTAAATGAGGAAAGGGACCCTTAAGAGGTTATACAAACATGAAGACAAATAGCTAAGTGTATGGGAGATGGTAAAAAGACACAGTACTTGCCTTAGAAGAGTGGTGTCTCCGAATGAGAAGGGATCATAGAGATCTCACAAGACCACCTCATGTTATAGAAAAAAGCACTGAGAGGGTTCATCACTTGCCCAAGTACCCACAGTCAGTGGAGGAAGAGCCAGGTAGGAACCAAGACCTTTATCCCAGTGCATGTGCAAATACATGCCTTTGTCCAGGAATTGAAAGCATTGTTAGGGATACCACCCCCACCTCCACCCTCCAGAATCATAACTCTTGCAAGGGGGCATGCACTTAATGTACCAAGAAGGTTCCATAGGTGTTGAGAGGAGGAGATCTTTAGAAGGCTGCTCATGTTTCTGGAAGGCTTGGTACAGAAGAGAGCACTTTAGCTTAACCCCAAAGGATGTGAAAGACCTGAACCCACAGAGAGAGAAGAGAATAGATATTTCAAGAAGCATCCTGAACAAAAGCTTCAAGTTTCAGCAGACTCAGCTGGTAGACTAAGGATTCTCATAAGGGAGTAATGGAAGGCAAGGAGGAAGGTTATTCTGAGCTTTGCATGCCAGAAACACAAGGGACAGATGGAGGCAGAGCCAGAGGTATTCACTGACAATAACCTAGATGTGAAATGGTGAGGTCCTGGGCTAAAGTAGGGACCAAAGAGGAAAGGAAATTTTCATGTTGTGGCAAGACTTAGGCCATTTTAGGATCTGAATATACATTCAAGGAAAAGAGCAGTTCCTTTGGGAGGTTAAGGTGAACGAGAGAAGCTGTCTTTGGGAAGCAGGAATGATGTGGTTCAATTGTGGGGTCAGAAGGAGGTGCCAGGCTGCAGGGTTTGAATGGGGTTTGGTTTGCACCTATTGATTTTCCTGAGCAGACCATTTTCACGCCATCGATTTTTCTCAGTTGATTGGCTATGTTTTCTTGCTGGTTAGAGGTCACTTTGTTCCCTTTAGATTAATTTTCGGCCTTTTGCTACTTCTCTTGTTAGTGTGTGCTGCTCCAGGCATGACTGACAGCTGTTGACCAAATTCCACATTTCCACTTGGTAGTTTTATTGTTTGGTGAAAAGTTGAGGGTGAAACAGGAAGTTGAATTTATAAAAGAATTTTTGCTTGGCTCAGCCATCTGTAAAAGGTGTCACCATAGCTATCATAAAGAGACTAGGATTACAGAAAGTGACACTGTCCGCAGGTGCTAGATGCTTGGGTAGAAACTCTTGGGGAAGTGACTATAATCACCGGATCATGTTCCCACACCCCTCATCACAGATGAGCTAAGCATGTGGAAGAGTCTTGAAATAACCCTGGGGAAATTCCTGCATTATCCTGGGCTCAGTTTTCTTTTCTCCTCTGTCAACTCAAAAGTTGGTATTGATGGATGATAGTGTTACGGACAGAAGTCAGGGTTTATGGCGAGAAGACTTAAACTTTGAGTCTCAGCTCTGTTCTTGGCAAGTGTCTTGTCATATTTGTATTTCTTATTTGTAAAGTAAGGATGCTGATATCTGCCCAACCTACTTCACTGGATGAGATAATGCGTCTTGCAATACTGGACACACTTTTAAAGCTCAGTTCCAGCCCATCAACTCAGCAACAGGGCTGCCTCACTCTTCCCAGCAATACAAGGGGGTTAGTGACACAGGGGAGCTGGCCTGGTCTTGTATCAGTGGAATCTCTCAGGGACAAACACTGCTCTTAACTAACAGTCCTCAGGTATAAAACGTTGAAGCAAAAGTCTGGTCTGGCCCTGGAAACCCTATAGTTCTTGTTTTATTTACAAAGCTTATCACCAAATGCTAAAGAAAATAAATTGATTTCCATCTTTACTGATGTGTTAAAATTGCTGCAACACCTCATATTACCAAATAGATTTACTGTATAAATTGGAACATAATTGGTACTTCAGGCAGGTCACAAATCTACTTTGGCAGGAGTGTATCGCTCACAGTACATTGGTTATAAAAATTAGTTAATTCAAGACAAACATTGCATTCTGATTCCTGGCACAAATCCCTCCAAATCTTCCATGCATTACTGCTAGAGAGCTAAAAGATAGATATCCATCAGGTCACTTGATTCTCTGCAGGCCTGATTTAGATGGTACTTATGCTAGCGCATCCACCAGGAAGAGATAGATCTCATTTATTAAATCTGCCAGGCAGGGGCGTAAATGATGGGATTTAGTAATATTGCACTAATCTGTTGCTTTTATTTACTGCTTCCTGTCTTACTGGTGTAAATCTTCTCATGGAAGAATGTCTCCTAATTCATTCAATTGGACTTTCCTCCTGAGGAACAGGGGCAAGGTATATCCTCATGGGAACAAGCATTTTCTGAGTGCTTCTGTGTAGTGGATGATATCGGTGCTTCAAATCCCCTTCAATAACGTAACAGTGTGGGGTCGGGCAGAAGGGGGTAGCAGTGTGGGCTTCAGTCATCTCACTTCCTGTAGCCAGTACCTGCAGCTCCTTTTTGAGGAGCTGCCCTCAAGCTACCTCCTTCAAGCTATTGGAAACTGCTTTACCACACAGAGGCAGAAGTGCCTGGGCATTTATGTTTCCCAGAGGTGGCAGTTAAGTAATGATTAATGGATTCAAGAGCACGAAAGACCAGTTCCCTTCATGCAAGTGTAACTTACACTCTAGAATTCTCCTGTAGAAGCAAGCTGAAGCTAGTCTCTGTGAACTTGACCTGAAACTACATCTTTGTGTGGCTTTTTCCCTTTCCACACCTATTCTTCCTTTACCCTTAGTGGGTCCCCCTAAGGGTACTTCCTTAAAAAGATCATGTGTATATGAATCCTTGTCTAAGGATTGGCTTCTGGGGGCAAGATTTGAGACACTTTGAATGCTAGATATAGACTTTAACTTCCTTTAACTCTCATGCTGAATTGAGTTAAGTTCATGTCCACTATCTCATTTAAATTTTATAATAAATGCTATGAGTCAAGTATTATTATCACCCTCACTTTATACATGAGGATGTGAAGCTCAAAGAGGCTTAATGGACTTGACCACTGGTGTTCCAGTTACCTATTGCTGCATAAAAACTACTCCCAAACTTAGTGACTTGAAACAACATTTATTTTGTCTCATGTCTGCAACTTGAGCGGGGCGTGGGCCAGCTCAGCTGAGTGTCAGTTGGAGCAGCTCCACTGGGGCTGGATGATCTACTTCCAGCATGGCTCACCCACACAGTTGCCAAGTAGGTGCTAGTTCTTGATTTCTTTTGACATGGGCTCTGTATGGGATGGCTTAGTCTTTTCACAGTATAGTGGCTGTGGTCCACCATTAAGCATCTTAAGAGACAGGAAGAAGATAACAGTTTCTCAAGGCCTGATCCTGGAAGCTGGTATAGCCTCACTTCTACTGTATTCTACTGATAAAGAAGTGATGGAATCCAGAACTTAGATCTACCTCTTGGTGGGAAGGGTATCAAAGAATTTCAAGGTCATATTTTTACTAATTTCAGAAACTGCACACATTTAATATGTGACATTTAATAAGTTTGTACAAATGCATACAGCTATGAAATCACTACCCAATTGAAAGTAATAAATATATTCATTATCTCTCAAAGCTTTCTTGTGCCCCTTTGAGGTTTTTGTTTTAGTTTTTTCTCTGGTAAAAGTACTTAACATGGGGATTGGAGGTGGCTCAGCAGTTACGGCACTTGCCTGGCATGCAACTATGTGTCGGGGTAACGAAAGCCAAATTAAAAACTAAATAAAATTGAACCTCTCTTTTAAAAAAATAACTTAGCATGAGATACACCCTATTAACAAAATTTAAAGTGAATGACATACTGTTGTTAGCTATAGGCAGTAGGTTGTACAGAGGCTCACTAGAAGTCATTGATCTTGAATAAATACAATCTATAGCCATTGTACTAGTCAGTTTTCAGTTACTGTAACAAATACCTTAAGGAGGAAAGGTTTATTTTGGCTCATGATTTCAGAGGTTTCAGTTCTTGGCTCCATTGTCTTTGGAACTGTAATAAGGCAGAACTCCATTGCTGGGAATGTGTTGTGGAGGAAACTGCTCACCTCATTGTGGCCAAGGAAAGGAGGGAGAGGAGGTGAAAGGGTCATAGCCCAAAAGACCTAACTTCTTTCCACTGGGTCCCAAAATCTAAAGGTTTCATCACCTCCCAATAGTACCATGCCTGGGGACCTATCCTTTAACACAGGGGCCTCTGGAGGACCCTCCAGATCCACATATAGCATCCATTCAACAACACTCACCATCTCTTCCTCCCATGAATTCCTGAAAAGCCACCATTCTACTCTCTGCTCCTGAATTTGACTTATTTCAGATACTTCATAAAAGTAGAATCATAAAATATTTGTGTGCCTAGTTCTGACCTATTATCCTCTAGATTCATCTGTGTTGTCACAATTGGCAGGATTTCCTTCTTTTTAATGGATATATAGTATAAATGTATATACCACATTTTCTTTATCCATTCATCTATCAATAGATATTTAGCTTCTTGATTATTGTGAATAATACTGTAATGAACAGGATTTTGAACACATATCTCTTCCAGATCTTTGTTCTTACTTTTGGATATCTATCCAGAAGTGGGGAGAAGAAGATATGTTTTAACTGCCATAGAAGTGGGCTAGTAGATGATGGGACAGGATTCAAACCAAGGCTACCTAAATTCATAGCCAATCCTTCAGCTTCTAAATGTTGTTAGCTTTGAACATTTTATTTCTTCTACTTATTGGCTTAGTTCTTCCATGGTATAATGATTTGCCTGTCATAAAATATATACTCTGAATCATCTAGCATCCTTAAAGATGGTGTGTAGGATTCAAAAAGCCACATCTCATCAGTGGCTGGAAAAGAGGACAAATTTGTAACTGGAAATTACAACCCAATTTGAGATGTTAAAATATTTTAATGGTAAAGATTCATTTTTTAAAATTTGTATTAGGTAATCAATAGTCAGAAAGGGCTTAGCTGAGGTTAGGTGGCAGACAGGAATGTGTGAACAGAATATGTTTGGGTTCGGGAGAAAGAATAAGCCTGAAACCTGGGGCTGGCTGATACCACAGCTCAATAAATATGTGAATTAATAGAGACAGAAGCTGCAGGGCATGGTGTTTGTCAAGGGCAGACACCTAGAAGCTGGCAGCCATGGTGCAGAGTAGGAAAAGATGCATATTTTGGGAAACAATATTATACTTTAGCTCCTGAATACGGGACCTTGTCCTGAGGTTGGAGTGCTAGACAGGTATTGATAATGAGGTAAGAGATAAGTAGATAAGTAGGTAAAATTAGGATACATGGTCAGGGGCTGGAGTGGTGGTTGCTGCACTTGCCTGGCATGCCCAAGTACATTCGAACCCCAGCACCACGTATACAAGTAAGTGTTCTAGCAATGGAGGCCATGTGAAAAACTAAATAAAATTGGTTCTCTCTCTCTCTCTCATTGTCCTTCTCACTCATTTTCCTTCTCTTTAAAAAAAAAAAAAGGGATACATGGTCAGAAAGCTGTCAGAGTTAGTTGGCTTGATAATGGGCCATTAAGCCCTTGTCTTAAAGACTTCCTAAATTTATCAGGTTCAGGCTAGCACTGTTTTAGAGGACTGTTATGATATCATTGGGGAGGAGGCATATGTAAGTCATTATTTTTAAGCATTCTTGTTAATACTCAGAGGTTGCACGGCAGACTTGGGCTTTAGATAAAAATCAGCACTATTACATTTGCTGTGTGACCTTAGGCATCTTATTTTAAAATTCTTATCCTTAGTTTAGCAATCTGTAAAATGGGGACACTAACAGATAATTTGCAATACTTTTGAAAATATTATCAATAATTCATACCAAGTTCTTGTTACATTGCAGGTGTTACTATATAGTAGCTAATATGAATTGTCAGGGATAGTGGGGATAATTTTCCTGGGTGTGAAATAGATGGAGCAAAAATTGAAGTTGGTCATTTATGTTAAAAGGACCCCCCTTGTGTATAAGGGGGGTCCCAAGTTTACCTCCTGGGTTAGATTTTGTGTTCTGAGATTTCTTGTTTGCAGTAGACTAGATCTTGCTGTGTAGTCAATAGGATCTGGGTAGTATGAGCTGGATGAATGGTTCAAAACAAGCATCAGGGGGCTGAAGCAGTGGCTCAGCAGTTATGGTGCTTGCCTGGCACGCACAGGGACGTGGGCTTGAACCCCAGCACCTCATATACAACAAAGTGTCAGAACAACGAAAGTTACATGAAAAACTAAATGAAGAAACTGATTCTCTCTTTAAAAAAGAAAAGGCATCAGGGGCTAATCTTTGGGTTATAGATTATAGAATTTTAGAGCTAAAGGAATCTGATATGGTACCATCATAGATAGTTGAGGCAAAAGAAGGAAAAGTGACTTATTCAAATTTCCCCAGCTAGTCAGTGGAAGAGGAAGAGCTGTAACCTGATTAACTCTCAGTCAGGCTTTGCAGTCAGTACCACTGATGTACAAGCTGCTTTACATTTCAATATTATCACTAATAATAAAAAAAGCTACAATAACTTATTATTTTCAGTATTTATTCAATGCTTATTATGAATTAGACACTGTTTAAAGTGTTTTATATTTCCATTTCATTAAATCTTCACAACTCTATGAGGTAGGTACTGTGATTATCTCCATTTGTGGGCAAGGAAGCTGAGGAACTTGCTCAAGATGGTGGAGTTAGGAAGTGGTAGCTCCAGGGTGTGGCTCTTGACCCCTAGGCCACACTGCTTCCTGTGCATTCCAGTGGCTGGGAAGACAATGACTCTGTAAGATGGAAGGTGACTGGTGGTTGTTCAGTCCTGCTGTAGTGGCCTCTTTGCTTCCTGAGTCCTGTCTGGCCCGTAGGACTCTCCACTCACTCCGCTGCTCTTTAGAATAACAGTGATAATCTTTTGTTGCTGTTTACTGCATTTTGGATCTTGAATGTCCCCAAAAGGCCCATGTGTTGAAGGATTGGTCTCTAGCCTATGGCACTATTGGAAAGTGGTGAAACCTTTAGGAGATGGGACATAATAGGAAGAAATTAGATCACTGGCAGAGTGCCTTTGAAGGGGCCACTGGGACCCTGGCCTCCTCCTGTCTATATCTTTGCTTTCTGAATGCCACGGGATAGACAGGCCTCTTCCACCATGTGTTTTCATTTTGATGTTACTGCTCAAAGCAGCAGAACCAAATGATCACAGACTGAAATGGAGCCAAAATAACCCTTTCCTACTTTCAAGGTGATTACCTTGGATATTTTGTCACAGTGAAGGAAAGCTGACTAGCATATGACTTATCCAATGTCATGATCCTGTTCAAGTGATGGTTTAGATCTCTGGCTGTGCACTAACACAGATTTCTTTTAATTTCACTAAGATTATTATAGCCTTTGCTGTCAGGGCATACCAAAGTCTTCCAATAAAAAGAAAAGACGAGTGAAAACAGAAACTGAGAGCCACCATTTTAAGTTTTTCCTCTGGGTCCTGTGTTCAGGGAAAATATTGTGAAATATCTCTCTACTGAGCTGCAAGAGTGATTTCCTAAACAAGTGAAAGGTTGTTCTAGAAAAAGAAAAAAGAAGAAAAAGAAAAATGAATTTGATAACAGTAACAACGAAAAAGAGGGTAACCAAACACATGAAAATCAGATATTCAGTGATCCAGCATTCCTTGCAACTAGAGGTGATCATGTGAACTACTCTGGCCAAGAAGATAAAAGAGTAAGTCTTCTCAAAGTATCTGATAAAAGGTATAGGCAGGGGAAAAGAATATCTACCTCCTTTTTTTTTTTTTTTGCCTTGAACTTGTTCAAGATGCCTGAGGTGTGTGAGGTGTGGCTCTGATCTTGTAACCGTAAGGGAGCAAGCATGAGGATGAAAAGCTAACCTGCTGAGATTAGTGGAGCCAAAGTAGAGAAGGAAACTGAGTCCTTGATAACATTTTTGAACTGCTAAAACAATTCCAGCAATAGGATATCTCTGACTTTGTCACATGAGAAAAATAAAACCTTACTTGTTTTTTTTTTTAAAAAAAAAAACATACTGTAATATTTCTTAAGTCAAAAATGTATAAAAATTCTTCTAAGAGATTAGCAAAAATTAGGGAAAGAATGAATTAGTTTGAAGGGTATTCAGAAGCTAAGAACACTGATTAAAAAGGGGTAAATCTAATTTTAAGAAAATAGTGGAAGAATCTGAAAAATGCAGTAATTTGGACAGCTGGATTTCATGTTGAATTTGCTCCTGTTTCTGCAACTCCAAATTGGAAGTCTCAAACAAGCCACTGCTTAGCCTTCTGGGGACCAGTAAAGAATCCCAGCAAGACAAGCTCTGTGAACATTGTCTTTGGGTTTTCTGCAGTGCACAGTGGGAGCTCTCCAATGCGTTCTTGAGAGGCAGATTCTAACTTAATTTTCAGAAACTGGCTCAGGAAAGCAGGACTCTGTGCGTAGCTCCCTCAGTGCACAACACAACACCAGCCTGCATTGAAATGTGTTGTGCACCTGACACCTCCTATAAGGTAGATGCTAGAGGACCTGGTGGGATGTGTATTTGGAGCTCCAGAGATCAGCATAGTGCTGGGCACATGGGAGGCACTTAAATCAGTAGGGTCCTGGCAGAGAGCAGATGGTTCACTCAAAGTCAGTTTACTGAGATGACTATTTACAAATAACAACTATTTACATGTTGTTATTAACAAAGATGTGAGCAGGATGTAGGGAACTAGAAGCAATGGAGCAGCACCCTGAGTTAGTGACAGACAGTCACCACAAGTCTAAAGGGTGCTTAGGGACAAGGTTGCTGTAAACCCCGAACATAGGCAGCTGTGTGCATACAGCACCCACATTCAGGGCTGCAGCCCGCTCATGGCAACCCCTGAGAGAGGAATCTGGGAAAGTCAACCCTCTGCTTTGCTCTCCTCCCTCCTTTGACCTAGTGCTGGTGCTTCCCTTCCCAGTGACTGACTCTGACCGGATGTCAGGGGACAAGGGTGCTCTACTGGTGCAGACGATCCTTTGGCTTCCTGAGGCACAGTGCTGGGTGGACAAGGGTGACATAGAGAGGTGAAAGGAAGATCTCCAGCCACCACTCAATAAATACCTGTTGAGTGAGTGACTGATCTGTTCACATAACGTGCTCCCTAAGGAGTGCACCTTTTGCTGAACACATCCCTCCGCCTTCCTTCTGCCTTCCTTTCCTCTATTTGCATCTCTTTGGCTCACTCACAAACTCATTATTACTTCCTTTGTACCATATGCCAAATCACTGTGCTCAGCACCAGGCATGTAGGAACAACAGAACTCCGTCGTTAGAAGGAACACATTGGGGTAAGGTTGTGACAGTATTAGATAACCTTTGGTCAGAAGCACAGAAATATCCGTTCTCTGTGCTTCTCTAGTCATGCGTCCCTGGGAAGTTCCTGAAGGAAAAACACTTGTGGAATGGAGTGATGTAAAGCAAATTTATCATTGTTGGTTGAGACTGGGGTGTTGGGCTGGAGCAGGTGGAGGGCCTCTTCTTACCTCACCAAGAAGGCCCACGTAGCTTAAACCAGAGAAGGTCAAAGGCCTTTCCTTTCCACCCATAACTCTAAACCCCAAGCCTTTTCTTTTCTTTTTTGTAAAGAGAGAGGGACAGAGAAAGAGAGAGAGAATCAATTGTTTAATTCAGTTTTTCATGTGGGTTTCGTTGCTCCGACACACCACTGTGTACGTGGTGCTGGGGTTTGAACCCAGGTCCCTGTACATGCCAGTCAAATGTTATAACCACTGAGCAACTACTCCAGCCCCCAAACCCAAATCTTGACATAATCATTCTAACTAGAGCAAAAGCTGCTTTTACCTTAATTCTTGCTAGCCTGATATCCAGCCTGTTCCCTGCTTAGGGATTTTTCCTTCTGCAACTCTGAGGTGTTTTAGTACTACTTCTAGGCCATCTTGTTTCTTTCCATATCAAAACCATCTATAGGAAGATTAGAAGTTACTCTGTATTATGGTGTGATTTTAGGAGGGAGGCAAAACCTTTTGATCCCAGCTATCAAAACCTCTCTCGCCTTGCAGCTGATTCCTGAAATTCCATCTTCATTGCTCGCTTCCTTGGTTTGACTTTGTTTAGAAGGCAAGGCCAGCTAGGAAGAAGAGCGGTTCTGAGGGATAACAAGACAGAGCTAAGCTATGAGGAAAGCCTGCGCCGGCAGAGTTGGCCCTCCTGGTCTGGCTGGGGTTCTGCTCTGTGACCCTGCTGACTCAAGAGTTCACCTTTGCCTCTCTCCGTCCGTCCCTTCAGTTTTCATTTCTTTTTGTAGTTCTGCGACTTTAAATGCAGGCATAGGATCGTGTACACACTACAATCAGAATATAGGTAGATTCATTTACCCTTCAAAACTCCTTTGCTCTATCCCTTCATAATCACAGCCTCCCCAACCCTGTCACTGGGAACCACTGATCTGTTCTCCATCACTATCATTTTGCCTTTTCAAAAATGACATGTAAATAGAATCCCATGGTGTGTCATCTTATGAGACGCAGCAGAATACATTTGAGATTCATCCGAGTTGATGAGTGTTAAAGCATTTGGTTTTGTTCTCTCATGGGTTGATCTGGCCTCACTCAGCAACACGGTATGCGCCATCTAGATCATTCTTCTGTCTATTGTTCATCGCTTATTAAAAGCCTGTGTTTTAATCAGGCTCATTTGTTTGTAAGGAACACTCACCCAGCTTCATCCAAGAATTTGGGAGTTTATTGTAAAGACCCAGGGCTTCCCTGAGAATCCAAAAAAAGAGGGCTCTTACCATAGCCAGTTATGGGAATGGGAGGTGGTTTTGGATCCAAGACAACTTTTGGGGAGAGTTTGTGACCACTATATCTCCCTTAGAAGAAGCATGGGGTTTTCTCACACAGTTTCTCTCTGTCTCTTTGTGCTCTGTTCTGATTCTTCCCCTGATTACATATGGTATTTACTTTCTTCTTTCTTATATTCAGCACAAGGTCACCCTTGCCCTATGATTGCTTGACAGCAGTCCCTGCTTCCCGCGGGGACTTTAAATTCAGTTTCTGAGGAGCAACCTGATTGACTCTGCTCATCTTTCGAGTCAGATATCTTTTGAGTCAATGGCCATCTGACAACCTCTGGCCTGCCTGGTCTAACCACTTGTGTCCAGTCTAGGTGGAATCATGTTGGCCTGGTAGAGAGTAGATTCTTTAGAATGGGGAGAGTTGAGGGTAGAGTGGGCAATGGTTCGTGGTTCTAGTATTTTCCATTAAGAAAATACTCTTTAAGGTGGATTTGAAAAAGGTCTGTTTATTTTTAAGATACTGTATTGTTCATTTGATCAAACTGGATCATAGGAAAAGTGTATTTGTGCCTCTTGGTTGCCCTCCAGCAGACTGCTTTCACTGATCTGTTGACTCTTACCAAGAGAAATTACATGAAGAGTCTTATTGAAATTGTGACCTCATTTTCTGTTGTTGAGGACATGTAGTGCTTCTAATAGGAAGTTCATTATGAGAAATTTGTTTTAGGTATAAACTTAAGGACACACTGCTTCCCTTAAGGAATTGGCATGTTTCCTTCCTCTTGAGCAAGGAATCTGCATAATTAATTCAGTTTCCCTCTGTTGGTGCTCAGAAAAACTCATTCCCAATAAACCAAACTTCAGCTATAGCAGCTGCCCAACTTTTATGGTCTGCATATCTGTGTTTTTGGCCTTGTCTTGACATTTTCTAATTTTTCTTGATCTTTAATTTTAAATATATGCTTATTACCTGTGACCCATCATACAAATCTTAAAGAACGGAAATATTTATAAATAAACAAACAAATAAAAGCATACCAGAGAGAGCACTGGAATGTGGAGTCTAGTTCTTGGATTCAGGCTGCCATTTTGACTTGTTCCATTAGGTCTTTTGCAATGACAAATGTCTGCTGAGTTAATATAATAGTCACAGACTTCAAAGTCGAGAAAACCTATACCATCATAAAGTACATATTGGGAATTTTATTAAGAGTTCCAAGAATTTGCTTGTATCATCTCATTTAATCTTTTTTTTTTTGTTGTTGTTGTTGTTCCAGGGATTGAACCCAGGGTCACTTAGCAACTGAGCCACATCCTCAGCCCTTTTTATTTTTTATTTACTGACAGGGTCTCACTAAGTTGCTTAGGGCCTTGCTAAGTTTCTGAGGCTGGCTTTGAACTTATGATCTTCTTGCCTCAGCCTCTTGAGCTGCTGGGATTACAATCATGCACCACTGCACCTGGCTCATCTTAATTAATTTTTACAATTCTTGTATGAATCAGCTATTAGGGTAAGTAATGATGAAACTAAAGCATCATCTTCTCTTATCATCTTTAGTGGACATCCCATGTCTTCCGTGTGATGTCAATGTTGATTTTATCTAAACTAGGTATCTTTTTAGTGCCTTGGTTCTCTCATCTATAAGTGCATCACTTATTTGATTATATGCCTACCTGTTTTTCCCAGTGGAAAGAATAGAAAAATGGTTCCTAGTAAGTTATTTTTTATGATAAAGGTGAAATTTTTACTTGGGTAATTTTGTGTCCACCTTTGGAGCTGGGCATTGATTAAGGAAAGGCTTATTTTCTATTAAAATGTAGGGGCTGACTCTGGTAGACCACGTGGCCTTCTTTTGAGGGGATGGGACTTGAGAAGGGGGCTTTGCTTGGTGAACTTGCTCCAGAGTCATTATTGCTGACCTGACCTGCAGACGTCCGTGAAGGGGCTCACCCATGCTCCTTGAATTGTGGGACATGTGGGAGCCATTAGGCCTTGGCTGGGCCTTTATGATCTTTATTTTAATCTACCATGGGGCTCATAAGTATTTAGCCAGAGAGCCTGCCCCTGGGCACAGAGCAGGTCAATAGCAGCTCAACCGTTCTATAAAGCCACAGGAGCTGCTTAACACAGTGGTACTTGACAAGGCTTCACTGTCAGGAGGTCTTAAATGGACACTGTGTTTCTCTGTGCACAGGGCTCAGTGCAGGAGCTAATTAGAATCTTGGGGACTGCTATCCTTTCACCTCTACCTGCAATCCCTTGACGGAAACATAGTTTTGTCATTGAGAGAACAAAAAAGAATATTCATGTAGAGCCCATGAGATTATACTTACATTTCACATCCTTTTAATAGATTGTGGCTTCTAAGAACAATGCTTTCTCATTATTAATAATTTCCTGGACATTATTCCAAACTGAGCTGTCCTGAGACCAGGCCGATAGGAAGAATTTGGATGCTACATCGTGAGTTGCCACCCAGATGATTTAGAATTAAAGGTCTCCGTCAAACTTTCCACCAACCTTCATCTCAGACATAGAATGATTGAAAATCTGATAATGCAGGGAGCTTCATTTTCTAGTCAATGAATTTGACTTCATGTTTTGAATTATACACGAAGTCAGACATGTGTGCAAGAGGATCAGAATCATGGAATTCTATTCGGCCCTTTGGAGCTCCTGTCTCACCTTCTTAAACCTGAACTAGTGCAGGTGGGGGCATCTCTTCTTTGGGGACAGTGGTTTTGGGCAATGGCTAGATACCCTATTCCTCAATTCCCTTTCCAAACTTTCATGTCTAATACGAGTTTAGTTGATTTTTCTTGGACAGCAATCTTGGCAAACTAGATGCCACCCCCACTTCGCTCAAATTGGCCCCTTATAAGAGAACCTTATTTGGAGACTTAGGACATATTTACCTTAGTCACCTCCCTACAAGGAGAGAGTGGAAGAGACAAAGATGTAAGGAATTGCAGCCCTGTCCCTCCCAGACAATGACACTATTGTCCACAATCTCTGGGGCCTTCAGTACCATCGGAACTAGATGTTCAACATTCTTTGTTTCTTCTCTTTTGGGAAACCAGATGCCATGAGTGTAGCAGGCCCTGCAACACTTTGACACCTTCCCTTCCTTTAGAACACCCCTCTGTGATGCCAGGAGCCTCCCCAAGAAAAGCAGATGCTGAGCAAGTGAGAAAGGGAAGGAGGGGACAAGAATTCCTGGTCTAAGGGGACAGACACCAAAGGGGATGGAGAAAGTCTAAGCACAGCCACAACAAACAACTAAAAACAGCAGGTATTTGGGGACTGTAGTAAAACTCCATATTTTAGTAAAACTCATAATTTATCATGTGAGGCTACAATTTTAAGCAGGGCTTCAATCATGTTTGACCATGTTCCATAGTCAGAAATGAATTTTATATTACCAGTGCATACACATAAATAGTTTTGCAAACAACATTCACCCTTACTACATAGGATGTATATGGACTCCCCCCCCATTTTGTCTTAATTCATTTTAACTCACCTTATCTTACCTTAATCTATTCAAACCTTTTCTATTCTATTTCATTAAAAAAAGGGAACAGTGGCTACCCATTAAATTAATTTCTTGATTTACTAATAGATCATAACTGACAATTTAAAAGTAGCAATTTATTAAATTCATAGATGCAGACTTCTGAATTCATAGACATTTGGAACTGTGGATCATACATTTCTAATGTAACTTTATTTTCCCAGTGAAGGCACTGAGCCTTTTTAGAGAGGATATAATTCATCCTGGATCATACAGTCAATTGATGGTAAGACCTGTGTTTTTTTCCTGAATTCACTTGGTGATGCAGGAGAAAATGTGTTGTGGGGCACAGTACCTGGGTTGGTTTGTAGAAATGTTCTATTCAGAGCTATGTGACCTTGTGCACATCACTAAAACTTGCTTGCCCTCAGTTTCCTGTAAGGTGGACTATCATGAGGATCAATTAGGTTAAGACACAGGAGAGCCAGTGGTGACGTTCACAGACAAAGAACTCTGTGATATTCTCTCTGTGATAGTCTGTCATGCATGTGTTATCTGTATTTTTAGCATCAGAGACTCCTGAAAAGGAAGAAGTTGGTGCAGTAATTAACCTCTTCTCTTCCTCACCCAGATTCCATTCCCTCCCCGTTCCCCTACTCTATCTTCTCCTTTCTTTCTGGTTCATTTTTATTTCTTGATTTAGCTTATCATTTCCTTCCACTTTTTAAAAAAGAGATTTTTACCAGTTTCTTGATTGAGGGGCTTCTTAAATTAGTCAAGGTCAATGTATGGTTAGAAATCATAGTCCACATGAGATGATAAACATACTCAAAAGTGTCTGTGCAGGTCTGCAGCAACCCACAAACTCAAGTGTGGGGTCTCAATGTGGGAAATGGAAGGGGCATATTAGACATCTGGAAATTCATCTCAGATGTTCCACATGGGTCTTAAGAAGATGACATTTCCTGAACAAAGTCAGGCATGTGGAATTTGTCCTCAGTTGGTGGCAGGGGAGCACTGTGTTTCCCTCAGGGCGTCCAGATGTGTGAGATTTTTCTCTGATGTGAATGTAAGCAAAACTGAGTGGTCTTATGCCAGGAGCACCCATTCTTTTATGTGAGGGCTTCAGATAGCATATGAAGGACAGTCTTGGATAAAGTGTGGTTTGGTCAAGAGGGCGGTTCAGTGGGCATCAGCCAAATGTGCTTTCAGAAGGATAGTTGAACTTGATGTGGTCTTTTAGTACCCTGGGACCATTCCTCTCTCATTGTTGGAAAGGGTTCAGGGAACTGGAGTCCACTTCTCCAAAGACTTTCATATGTTTTAGAACCATAGGAAAAAACTGGGTGGAAAACATTTAAATAACTCCATCCACTTATTCCTCCAGTTTCATATTTGAAAAATATAGCAAGGGTAAGGCTCATTTTGTTTTTTCTCTTATCAACGTAAATTCTGCTCAAATATCTGGTTCAGTTTCCTTAGTAATTTATGCATCCTCAGCTCAGTGATTTTCTGCAGAACCAGCCTTTTATGAGAAACTAGAATTTTCCCGGGGAGAAAATTGCCTTTTCTGTCACTGTACTCTATATTTAGTGCATAACCACCTGTGTGACATGACCTGAGTTTCCACATCAAAAATGAAGAAGCTGCACCTAGAGAGGACATCTTTTATGGTGGTTAAGAGCATTGCTTTGGGAGCCAGGTTGCCTGGGTTGATCTCGACTTTTCCACTTATGGGTGGTGTGGCCTTGGGTAAATTACTTAACCCATCCGTGTTTCAATTTTTTCAAATTTTCATAAATTGACAACGATAATAATAGTACCTACATCATGAGTTACTGCAGTGCCCAGTTTTAGTAACTGCTATATGAGATTCAGTGTTTTTCTCACTGAAGCAATCTGTAAGGTCCCCTATAGTTTTAAAAGCAGATGATAACATTATAATAATGATATTTTACATTAGAATAGCACTTATTATTTATAAGACTTATCTCCATATATTATCCTCCAGATGAGGAAATTGAGGACTGAAAGTTAAATGAGTTGTAAAAGGACATATTTTTTTAAGGAGAGCCCTAAATCTAGAGCTGAGCATTCTGTCTCCCAATTTCTGGCACTTACCTCTTGTGATGATGTCGTTCAGATAATGTTTCCTTCTTATAAGGTCCTCCTCTTTCATTATGTTAAAATAGTGCCCCCTTCCTCCAAAGTGTTGGATGCAATCATAAACTTGCAGCTATGAATTTTCCTGTCCCTTTCTGTTCTGATGAGCAAACAGAATCTCAGTGAATGGTCACAAAAGCAATTCATGTCTTACTCGTATAAAGGGCAGTATCAGTGTTCTCAGTGGGTAGGTGATCATTCAAAGATACAGGGTTTTTTTCTCTTTCAGGGCCCTAGAATTCTTTACTTTCTAGGTGGGGCAAAAGACCATGAAGATTTCTACCTAAGTTTTAACCACGTTGTTCCAGAAGAAACATATATCACTTCCTTTCACGTTTCAATAGCAAAAGCTAGTTGTGTAGCACCATGTAGGGCAAGGCACGGCTGCAAAATGTGGTCCTCAGCAGGGCAGTCACTTCTTGGCCATATTCTAGGAAACCGTGAACTTTTGATCATTGATAGCCATTTCTGCCACATTTGTTCACCTCTACAGCAATCATCTGCCAAACTGTACTTATTCTTTCTCCACATTTTCTCTCATATGGCCCTCTACTTCCATTCGTATGGCTACCATACTGGTTCAAACCCTTCGAGCCTCATACTGGCATATTATCATAGCTACTTAAGTGATTTCCCTGCTTCTGTTCTCTGTATTTCTCCATCTCTCCCACATGCTACAGCTAGATTAACTTATCCTTAACTACTCTTTCAAAATGTCATTTTTTAATGGCTTCATTTAGCAACAACTCAACAATGATTGTGTTCCTATCTGTGTCAGGCACAGTGTGAGGCAATAAAGGCATTCATAAATAAATAATGCTTGGTCCCTGCATTTCAGCTGCTTTTAAGTGTGGAAAACTAACATGCTTACATTAAGCTATAGACCGGGATGGGGAGTAAGCCCTAGGATTGAAATACCAGGAATTTTCCATTTGTGTATAGAGGAGGGAGATATTAAAAACTCAGAAAGGGTGAACAATCCTGGTTAAGTGGAAAATGAATCACAAGACTTGGGAGAAGGTAATGAGAAAGTACTTAGTGTCTGAAACTGAGTTCAAATATCTGGGCTTGGGTAAATTTCATTTCAGAGGAACAGTTGAAATTGCTGAGTGGCTGGGTAACTTTTAGGGCATGGTAGTGATTTGAATAAGTCCAAAATGGTTAGATATATGTAGATGTCAGAATTTTAAAAATAAGAAATAAAGGAGATAAGAGATTCTATATTCCATAGTCTAGTGAACTTGGTATCTAGGATAATTATAAAATATATTAATAATAAAAAATATATTAATAATAAATGGGGATGTCTAGGGCTTACTATGAGCAAAACATTTTACATTTTCTCTTGTGAGGGTAATTAGAATTAAGACTAATAAAAGATAAAGATTGAATTTATGTGAATTTCAGCTAGAATTTTGATCAGTTGGAATAAAATTCTTATGAAGCAATTATAATAGGATAGCTTGGATGATGTATGGTTTGGTGGATTAATAGAAAAATTAATATGACTTGGAGGAACATATAGAGAATTTTGTTTCAGGAACCTAGTCTTTGCTTCCTGCCATTTAAAAAATACTGGTTTTCATGGAAGACTTGATTCTCAGGTTTATAGTTACTGTGAGCAAGTATGGTATCTTTGAGATAGGGTGATTTCTGCTTAGGTTTCTCTGATGACATTCTAAACTTGAGGTTAGAACTAAAAAAAATTAATGAAAATATTGAACTGTGTATGATCATTTATCTCTGCATAAGTTTACCCCCTTTTGAAAAAAGTAGAAGCTAAAGAATTTTTAATTGTATTTTGGCTCAACAGTGATCATGCATCTTTTTTGTGTGATCATTCATTTAAAGTTAATTTTGTACCAGTCAGTAGGACTAAGACTGAATGGCAATTTTGCTTATTAAAATTAAAAATAAGTGATAAAATAGAATCAGACCCTGAATCATTCCCTTGAGTTTTCAAGAGGAAATAAGTCAGTGAATTATACCTTCTTCCATACCCCTCCTCCCAGTACTCTGCTTCTTACTTCCGAAATAATAGCCTGGGGAACAGAATCAAATAGAAGTAGACTGCTGCATAATGAACAAAAGTTCGGAAAAGCAGCATAAATGTAGGACTCTGGGGGAGAGCTATGGTTGGAAGTATGAGGAGATGCCTGAAGGCCCATCTCTACTCTCCTGGGGACCACAAAACAAAAGCCAAGAAGGCATGCTAAGCCATGCCATGGATTAGGTGGAATGATTAAAATCATGCTACTATAAGCCGACTCCATCCCCAGGGGAAGAACCCTGGATTGTGAGCATCTTCTATTCTTGGGTCGGGGTGGGGGTGGTTCCATGCACCTAACAAGTGGGATTCCTTTCATTAGAAGTGTGCTGTGCTAAAGGGTGCTTATTTCAGTTGAGTCATGCAGGGGGCCATCTTTGGAAACATTGAGACAGAAGTTACACGGCCTCATGTCAGTGACATTATAGAGGGAATTCCTACTAAGCTGAACAGAGGACAAGAAGAGTTTAAGAGAAAGAGCCTTTGAATATCCTCTTGGGTAGCCAAAAGGTCCAAACTCCTAACTTACCAAGTATGCCCTCTACTGTAAGAACTTGGACTTCAGTGTCTGAAATATCTGCATTTTAATACTAACTCTTCCATTTAATTTGGAAACATTGAACAAGTTAGTTTACCTTTCTGTGCTTGGTTTCCTTAGCTGTAAAGTGGGGATATAATAGTAATATGCCACCTATTGACCCCCCCAAAAGATTCAACTAAAAATCCTGTTGATCAAGGACAGCTAAGTTTATTAGACTTACAGCAATAAAGAATAGATCACCACTTGCCAAAGGCTTTAGAATGACTCAGAAGAGGGAAGTCATGAGAAGATATTTATACAATCATCCTTAAGCCCTTCCAAAAAATAGAAGAATAGAGTACATTCCAAACTCTTTTTTATGAGGCTGGCATCTCTCTGAAACCAAAGCCAGAAAAACACCAAGAAAAGAAAACTCTAGGGCTTGAATCCATGATGAACTTGTATGCAAAAATCCTTAATAAAATATTAGTAACTCAAATTCAATAGCACATTAATAATATTCCATGACTGAGTATTATTTATCTCTGGGATACAAAGATGATCCAACATACACAAACTGATTTAATATACAGCATTGACAAAATAAAAGATAAAAATCACAGAAATATTTCAATAGATACAGAAAAAAGCATTTGACAAAAATCCAATACCCTAACACGATGAAACTGTCAATAAATCAAGTATAGAAGCTTGCCCTAACACAATGAAGACTGCATATGAGAAATACAGAGCTAACTTCATGTTCAGTGGTGAAAAACTAAAACATTTCCTCTAAGGTCTGGCGCAAGACAAGGAGAGAGTGTCCAACCTGCTGTGATCTGAATGTGAGGTGTCCCCCAAAAGCTCACATGTGACAATTCAGGAAGGCTGAAGTGAGATGACTGGGTTATAAAGGCCTTAACACAATTAGTGAATTAATTCCTTTAACTGGGCAGCTGTAGGCTGGTAGGGTGTGGCCAAGGAGGTTAAGTCACTGGAGGCGCGTTACTCTCTGCTCCACTTCCCGATGTGATTCCTTGAGCGTCAAGGAATGGAGCTGGCCTCCTGTGGACTGAGACCTCTGAAGCTGTGAGTCCCCAAATAAACTTTTCCTCCCAAACTTGTTCTTGTCAGGTCCTTGGGTCTCAGCATTGAAAAAGCTGACTAAAACGCAACCTCTCCATTTCTATTCATCATAGTACCAGAAGAACTAGCAAGGGTGATGAGGCAAAATAATAATAATAATAATAATAATAATAAATAAAAGGCATCTTCAAAAGGAAAAAAGTAAAATTATCCATTTTCAGAAAACATGATCTTATATATTGAAACTCCATTAAAATATAGAAAAAAAAACTGTTGGAGCTAATAAAAGAATTAGGCAAAGTCCCAGGATACAAAAATCGTTTGCATTTTTCTGTGCTAACAACAAATTATTCAAAAGGGAAATTTAAAAAAATCCTATTTACAATAGCACCCAAGAGAATAAAATACTAAATAACCTTAACCAAAGACATATACACCAAAATGAAAGATTTATACACCAAAAACTATTCAGCATTGATGAAAGAAATTAAAGCAGGCACAAATAAATGGACAGATATTATTTGTTTATGAGCTGGAAGAAGGTCTGTACTACCCAAAGTGACCTAACTGATTCAGTTTAACCTCTATCAAAATCCCATTGGTATTCTTTACAGAAAAAGGAAAAAGAATCCTAAAAGTCATAGGAAGCTATAAAGACCCTGAATGGCCAAAGCAATTTTAAGCAAGAATAAAGCTGGAGGCATGACATTTCTTGATATCAAAACAGATTACAGGGGCCGGAGCGGTGACTTGGCAGTTATGGTGCTTGCCCAGCATGCACAAGTACACAAGTTCAAACCCCAGCACCACGTACACAATGAAGTCTTGGAGCAACAAAGGCCACATGAAAAACTAAATAAAAAGTTGTTTCTTTCCCTCTCTGTTTAAAAAAAACAGATTACAAAGTTATGTAATTAGTTATGTAATTAAAACAATATCATATAGGCATCAAAATGATATACAGACTGATAGAACAGAATAAAGAGCTCAGAAACAAGCTCATGCATACATGATTAATCAACCAGCCTTCAAGAACAGTGCCAGGAACACACAAGGGGGAAAATATAGTCTCTCCAGTAAGTGGTACTGGGAAAACTGGATGTCCATATGCAGAAGAGTGATTTTAGACCTTAACACACTCTACACAAAAATCAACTTAAAATGAACCTAAGAACTGAAGCCATACAGCTGCTAGAACAAAACACAGGGGGAAATCTTCTTGATTTGCCTTGGCAATTATTTCTTAGATATGACACCAAAGACACAGGCAACAGAAGCAAAAGTAGAGAAATGGGACTACAGCAAACTAAAAAGCTTATGCACAGCAAAGGAAACAAGCCCCAGAGCGAAAGGCAGCCTTCCCAATGAGAGAAGGTATTTATAAGCCATGCATCTAATAACGAGTCAATATCTAAAGTACAGAAAGGATTCATGCAACTCAATAGTAAAAAAAACAACTAACTGGATTAAAAAATGGGTAAAGGACTTAAGTAGACATTTCTCCAAAGAATATATACAAATGGACAATATGTGTATGAAAATGTTCACCACCACTGGAGGAATGCAAATCAAAGTCATGATGTAGTGTCCCCTCACACTTGCAGGATGGCCAAGTGTTAACAAGTGTTAAGATATGGAGAAATTGAAAGCCTTGTACACTTTTGATAAGGAATATAAAATGGTACTGCTGCTATGGCAAAACATATGGAAATACCTCAAAAAATTAAAAATAGAACTACCATATGATCCAGCAATTCTACTTCTGAATATAAAGTATATGAAACAAGTATGTTAAAGAGATACCTGAACTCCATGTTCATTCCAGCAGAATTCACAATAGCTAGGATATGGAAGCAACTTAATTCATGATGGATATTGAAAATATAGCATATACGTACAATGGAGTATAAAGAAGGATATCCTACCATTTGTGACAACAGGGATGAAACTGGAGGACATTACACTAAGTAAAATAAGCCAGATACAGAAGAACAAATACAACATTATGCCACTTATATGATGAGTCTTAAACAGTCAAATTCATAGAAGCAGAGTAGAATGGTGGTTGCCAGAGTGTGAAAAGGAAGGTATTAGTCAAAGAGTACAAAGTGTTGGTTGTACAAGATAAGAAAATCCTAGAGATCTAGTGTACGGAATGGTGACTGTAGTTAACAAAACTAATATATATTAAAATATGCTGAGGCTAGATCTTATGTTAAGTACTTTTATTGCAAAAGTAATAATAAATTGAGGGATAGAACTTTTGGAGGAGATGAATAGGTTTATGGCATAGATTGGGGTGATGATGGCTTTCCACAGCTGTATTTTTATTTCCAAACTACACAAGTTGTGTGCATTAAATATACACAGCTTTCTATATGTCAATCGTATCTCAGTAAAGAGGGAGGGGACAAATCCCACCTTTACATCTCAATATCTTTGTATGGATCACTCCCCCATGCTGGATTTACCTCTCTCACGTTGTTGTCTCAGAGAAATACAGCTGAGATTTACAACTACTCACTGTGGTCGTCTCCAGGTTGCTTCCTAGGTTTCTCCTAGAAGGAAGAGTTGTCTTCTGAACTGCATGACTCTTTGGAGTTCTCTTTTGTGATAATCACTGTGTTCTACTCTCTGCCTATGACAGTTCTGTGCATTAGATATTATTTCTCCTCTTAGACTCTAAGATCACGCTTTTCTACTCCTATAGTTTCCCAGAATGCTCAGCCCAAGCCTTGTAACTGGAATGTACCTTGGAGTGATTCTCTAAATGCTGACTGATTTAATAAATGTAAACCATTATTGCCCATATGTAAAACTGAAGACCTTAGACAAGAATTGTAGCTCAAGACAAAGGCTGGGTATTTTGGCATATTTTGCACACAGTTGGTCAAATTAATTCTTTGAGCTGTCCGTAAATGTGGCTGGATGATTCAGAAACCTGGAAGAGGACAGGTGTATGGAAATAGCAAATAGGAAGTGAAGCTTCCTGCAGGAAACAGTGGTAAAGGATCTAAAGAGCTGGTGGTTAAATTTAGAAATTTGGTCAGAAGAGATGATTTCAATGTGAATCATTACATATAATTTATGGTTAAAGGTATAACAGGAAAGACCAATCAGCAAATTTATAATGTTTCTCTTAGGTCACAATCATTGCTTGATAGTTTACCACGTTTAACATTTTCCCTTCTGGGATCTGACAGGTTCCAAGTTATTCTTGGAAATAATAACCTAAGTTATCCTTGGAAATAAAAACCTAAATTTTTAAAGTTAGAAACCATTATCTTAATTTACTATTTATTAAAGCTCTTATACATAGGTTGTTAAACGTTTTAATAAAAGCATCACATTATTTTACAATAATATTTATCATTTTATAAATGTGGTATTTTGTTTTGCATGATTAACTCATATAACCCTTACATTATCCTTATGAGGTGAGATTTTTAAAAAAAGTTTTCACTCTCCCTGGGAGGAAACTAAAGTTCAGGAGGAGCTGGGTAAATAACTTGCTCCACCTCTCTCAGTTAAAAGTGGTAGGGACAAAATTTGAACTTAGGTCTGCTTTACTTCAAAGTCATATTTTTAACCACCAGAAAAATTGAATACACACACACACACACACACACACACACACATAATAAGATTTTCATCTAAAAGTAAGATTTTTACTACATGAAATTTATTGGGAGGGATCAGGGGAGAGATTATAGATGAGGCAGCATATAAATATTACTTAAAATATGCAAGATTTTCTAAGAAACTTCTATAGGTTAAACTATACACACATAAGTAAGTTATTATAAATATGAAAATATATATTTCTTTTCCTTTACAAAGAGAAGGACAGTGAGAGAGAGAGAGAATCAATTTTTATTGAATTTTTCACATGACTGTCATTGCTCTGACACTTAGTTGTGTGCATGGTGCTGGGGTTTGAACCCGTGTACTCGCACATGCCGGGCAAGGCCGTAACCGCTGAGCCACCACTCCAGCCCCCAAAATATAGTTGAATGGTTAAAAATCTAACTCAAACTTTACTACTTCATTTACTTACATTTCTGAATGATGATATTTCTGTTGTTCCCTGCACTTTTTCTTTTTCTTTTTCCTTTTGGGGGGAGGACACGCCCTTTTCTGGCGGACACTGTTGCCCTCTCCCAAGATGCGTTGCTCACAGCCCTGTCCTGCTCTCTGCTCTTCAGTCCATCCGGTGAATCACATTTCTTTCCGACTGAGTGTGTTTCTTCCTGGCAGCATGCTTGCACAATTGCACAATCACCTCCTAAAAGTAAGGGAGGCACACAGACTGTCCGTGCTGTAGTGAAACAATTATTTACAACCCATCCTGCTTTCCTCACTGTTCATCTCGTAGAGTTTTAGGACAGGCTGAGAGCTTCGAGACCATCTGCCCCTTTTCATTTTATCGGTTGGGAAACTGAGGGCCAGGAAGCCTAGTGGTTCCTGAAGTGGAGGCTTTGGACCAGCGGCATCAAATTCTCTTGGGAACTTGTTAGAAAGGCATGTCCTCAGGCCCTACTCTACACCTACAGAATCTGAATCCCTGGGGAGGGTCAGCTTTCCAGAAGGTTCCAGGTCATGCTGTGGTTGAGAAACACTGAGCCATCTTTCCAAGGTCCTGTAGCTGCTGACAGAATAATCCCAGGTTTCCTGACACCCAATTTAGAGCCCTTGTGCTCTTACTTTGTGTTTGCCTTATGCTTTCTATGTTTTTTTTTCTTTTTGAGATTCTTCTGGAAGCTGGTATTTATTCATTTAGTTGTTT
>PVKS010011960.1:0-55121 GCA_004027875.1 Aplodontia rufa | reverse complement strand
ACTGTATATACTATAGTCATGTATATAAAAAATGTTCTTCATAGGTATAAGAATTTTGTCACTATACTTGGGTATTTTAGGAAAAATATAGAACCCAGAAGAGAGGCAAGGGATCAGGGGATGGGAGGAGGGAGGAAGGGGGTGGAATATTGACGAAATTGTATTGCTATATTGTATGCATCTAGGAATATGTGACAACAAATGCCATCATTATAATGCACTAATAAAAATAAATAAAAATTACAAAAAAAAGAAATGCCCAGGTTAATCCAGACTGAGAGTCTGCATTTATACAAGCCCCTAGGTAGGTTCATGTGCACATTAGAGTCTAAGAAACCCTGCTCTGGCTGGGGGGGGGGGGCGCAGATGACAACCAGGTAAACAAATGCACAATGAAAAGTCAGGTAGGAAAACGAAATATTGAAGCAGGATGAGGGAATGAGTAAACAATGGTGGTAGGAGGGGAAGGAGCTATTATAGATAAAATGTTAGGAAGGGAATTTCCTGAGAAGCAGCTTGGGCCAGTTGAAGCATTCAACAGGGATGTAGCACAGCTAATGCAGCTTTGCTCCAATAGGGTGAATTGAAGTAGCCTGGGGGCAGTGGGGAGAGCTAGCTATGCAGAGAGAGCGGAGAGGAGGTGAGAGTAACTTGGGGAAGAGCTCCAAGGAAGACCAATACCAAACCCAATTCAGGTAGCTGAGTAAGGGTGTGGCATCCCTCTCCTCTGAAGAGTCACTGACACTTCAACCCCTTCCCAACTTTAGTGTTTGCAACATGCTGTATGTTTTGCTTCTTTATCTTGTTTTCTTACTTGTTATCTAGACCATTAACTCTCTGAAATTAGGAACTAGTGTTTGCTGAGCCCTCTGCCCTCTAAAGTTAAGTGTCAAGAAAATTGATCTCATCCAGGTTCCTTTCATGTCTTTGAGTTAATGAACGTACAAGCACGTAGGTGAGGGAGAGTGGGAGAAAGGTGAGCTAGACACTCCTGAGACTCTGGACTTATGAGGAGAGGCTCCTGTCCCCAGTGGGAGGTGGTAGCATTCAGGTCCTGTGACAGCACCAATACCCAGTGTGCCCTGGGCCACACTACTCCATTTGGTTCTCACAGCAGCCCTATGAGAGGTTACTGTTTTCAATTCTATACTTCATGTAAGGTGACTGGAACAGACAGGTAAAGAATTAGGTGGAGCCTTATGAAGGTGCCCTTTTGGTACATAAAATTATCACATGTCAGCAATATCATGTGGCATAACCTAACTGTATGCCCCAGATACAATGCAGATGCAGATGTAAATGCAGCTGTCTGACTTCAGAGCCCAAGTTCAGGGGCAAAGCCATTCCAGAGGAAGGACACTACTGGGAAGCCATGTCATCATATCTCATTATAAAATTCATATAATGAGGCAAGGGAGAGTGAAGAGAGGATTGGAAATAATTGCCTGTGAGCTATAGCCATATGGTCTTCCCAAAATACTGCAATTTTAAAATGAAGCCTCTTTATTCAGCCTTAAAAAAAGGAACGAAATTCTGACATGTGCTGGCTCATAGATGAACCTCAAAGACACCACTTAAGACATACGCCAGACCTGGAAGGACCAACAGCACACAATTCTACTTATATGAGGCATGGAGCATAGTCAAAGTAAATGGATAGAAAGGACAATTGTTAGTTGCAGGGCCTGGGGGAGGAGGGAATGGGGAAATCGTGTTTAGTGGGTATAAAGTTGCAGAAGAGGGAGATGGAAAGTTCTGGCAATGGAAAGTGGTGATGGTCCCACAAGAGGGTGATGTGCTCAATGCCACCCAACTGCACACTTAAAAGTGGTTAAAGTGGTCAATTTTATGATATGTATAATTTGCCAAAAAGAAAAAAGGCTTGTTCAGTTGAAAGCGGTTGGATACTTTGTGCTGAAAGATGAAGTCTATTATTTTAAATCTGTATATTTACGGTATAAAGCATACCTGTGTATGCAAACATATCTACATATTTATACTATGTGCAAATAAGAATAAGAAGCATCATAAACATTTACCCAGAACTCACGTTGTGCCTGGCTCTGACTTGTGTTGTATTATTATACAAAGTTCACAAAACAGGTACCCTGATGATCTGTTCTGTTTCATACCTGTTCTCCTATACCATGTATACCTATGTATGTATTAGAGTGCCACTAGGGTGTTTTTAACTCTTTGGGAATCTGAGGAGCTTTAGGAACAAGCAACTATAATGAAAACTGATTAGAAGCAGAGACTCGAAACAACCACGATTCATATCCTCTACAAATTTTTCAGTGAATTTAACCCCAGCAAGAGTCTCTTGGCTATTGTGATTATATTTGATAATGTTTATATCATCAGAGCTTTAAATAAGGGGAAGTGGAGGGGACCCCAACAAAACAAAACCAACAACATCATGGTGAAAATCTCTGCCCAAACTCATTGTGGTATTTTCAAGAGGTAGACATGTGGCTAAATACAGCTGACACAATCTGGCTATATTTAGAAATGGCCTTTGGTTTATTTGTTTCACCCCAAGAGTAGTATCATTGGAAGGCCTTCACCCTCTTAGATGAAGGAAACTGCACGCACTGGTTGTGTGCAGCCTCCCACTTCTGTAGGTGATGTGACCACCCCTCCCTGCGTTCCACCCAAGCTCCTTATAGCAGGAACCTATAGTTAGGCCACACAGTGATTTGAGTTTCTCTGAGACTGTTGGAACTGGTTGTAGGATAGTCAGCTAACGGTTCTAATTAATGCATCTGCTGCACAGAAATGGAGTGGGGGGGGGGGAACACGAGTGAAGCTCCAGTCTCAGCCCTACTGGAGGAGATGTGATGTCTGTCTGCTCTTACAGAGTTAAGCAGCCCATCCTGCACTTTCTAAGCCGTTGTTTTTGAAGAAGTCTTAGGTGAAAACAATGAGACAAAATGATGCTTTGTGAAAGACAATGACATCCATTCAAGTGCCTCTCATTAGCTCCTTTATACTCTGCTATTTTGCACAGACTTGTATCCAGAATTATCCTGTTCTATTAAACAGTCTGATATAGGCTCAAAAAAAAAAAAAAGACACTTTCTTTTCTTACATGCAGGATGGTGGGGGTGGAAAAAAAATGAAAGCAAAAAGCATCTCTTTCAGTTCATTCAGCCCCAGCTTTCACTGGTTGGAGAGGTGGTTTCTAGTCACAGTCCCCTTTAGCAGCACTTTTATGAGAAGAACTAACAGCTTCCCAGAAGCACAAATTCCCAAGTGCACACTTGAAGGTTAAAATAACTCACTTCTCTAAAATGAAGTAACCCCACAAGAGGAGGAAAAAGGAAAAGGGAAATGTCCTTCTGTTTCCTTTCTTTTTATACTTGCTTAGTCCGGTTTCTCTTGCTATAACTGAAATACCACAGATCAAGTAATTTATAAAGAATAAAAGTTTATTCTGCTTGAGGTTCTGGAGGTTCTGAAGGCTAGGAAGTTAAAGATTAGACAGTTGCATCTGGCGGGGTGCTTCTTGCTCTTAGGGACTTTCTGTAGAGTCCCAAGGCAGCACAGGGCAGCACATGGTGAGACAGAACGGACTAGCTCATATCTCTCCTCTTTTGCAAAATCAGAGTCCCATTGAATTAGTCATCACCAATTCTGGCTCATTTAGCCTTAACTCCCTCCCAAAGGTCCCACTTCTAAATAATACAGATTAGGTTTTTACCCTCTTGTCAGGCACAGTCAACATACCTTAATCCCAGCTGTTCTGGAGGATATAGCAGGAGGATTGCAAGTTCAAGGCCAGCCTTAGCAACTTAGCGAGAACCTGTCTCAAAATAAAAGTAAAAAGTACTAGAATATAGTTCAGTGGTAGAGCACCCTGATTTCAATCCCCAATACTGCTACATAAATAAATATGAATAAATTCCACCCTCCTAATATTTCAAAATAGGAATTAAATTTCAACATGACTCCTGGTGGAGACATTCAAACTGTAACACTTTTTAATGTGATTTGTTACAAAAATCCTGGAAATTAGATGGAAAAATAGCTCATTAAGTCTCTCTTCCTTCTGTTTCTGCCCACTTCAACACATTCCTCAGAGACTGCTTCCATTGAGTCATAAATATGGTGAAAGGAATCATGCCCACCACTCTCCAAGGAACCCAGTCCACAACTGAGGAGATTTTGTGGTCAAGACATTTTAGACTTTTTGTTCTGTGTTTCAAGCTTGTGGCAGTTCATGTTCACAGAACTCAGTGTGAGGGGAACAAGGGATGGGAAGGTGATTTCCTGGCAGAACTGCCTGTGAAATGAGGAATTAGCCAACTACTGGGATGGATGGGGGAGAGGGGAGGGAGACCCAAGGCTTCCGGAACAGGAAAGGCCATTGGGAAGCACCAGCCAGCAGGCAGCCAGCAGACTGAGTAGCTGAGAACACAAGGCCATTTTACAAACTGTGCTGGCAGGAGATTACATACCCCATCAACCACAAAAAAAAGGCAATCTACTTCCGTGCCCATGTGAACAGGACCAGGTGGATGGGTACACTCTGGTCCCATTCATGGGTGACAACCCAGTAGTTCTATTTCTTCACTTACACTTAGACACTTACAAAAGTTTGTATTTAACTATTTAATCACTTCATCTGTGTTTTTACCAACCTGTCAATACACGAGAAGTTGGATTTTAAATTGGGTCTGATAAGAGTTTCAGGTTCCCCTTCGCTTCTCCACAAAATTCCAGTCTTTTCCAGAGTCGCTCTCTCCAGATATTCTATGACTCACCTACAGCAGCTCCCCTGTGTCTGCGAACTAGTTTTTTTTTTTTTATTATCACTTCATTGCAGTGGCTGCAGTAGCCCAGACAAGGTCCTCTGTGCCTGATCCCCCATCACCTGCTCACACCGGCAACCTGCTCCACCCGCATTCTATGGCAGGGGTAGCCAAAAGCCCGCTGTTGCTGAGCGCCAGGCTGAAAATGCCAGCAGTTCAGCGATGTGACTATTTCAAAGTCATTCATCTGCTGACGCTGTGCCTTACTGTCAACACTGTCACCACCTCCACCAATGCAGAGCCTTCTCCCCTCACCACCCACACAGACCTCTGACAGTTTGCCCAGGCTCAGCTGTTCATGGTGGTGTGAGTGTAGCTGTCCCTTCCTATTCTCTCCAGGGATGGATGACCCACAGGGACACTATATTCAACATTGTATTCACAATATTTCAACTGAATATAATAGCTATTTTAATAGCCATATTTGTAACCATTTCCCCCCAAACTCTCCCATGACAATGGGGAAGGCCTGAGCAGGATGGCTGATATCTTCCCCCATCAGCATTTCACTGCAAGGATGCAGAACCTGCTACTAAGTTCTGCTCACCTGTGACACAGACTCCACCCTCCCTGTGTCAGGCCTTCCTGGAGACTCCACTACCCTCAGATGTTGATCTGGAACACTCTAGCCCATTGGTCATGGTTTTATATCTTCCTTTTCCTTTATGAATAGAGTTGTACCTCTCTCTCCCCATGCAAACCCCTGGAGGGTCAGGAATACATAAAACATCAAATTAAAATGGTTAGGTTGGGGGAGATCAGGCTTTTAGCATCTGACACTGAGGTCATATTATCCTGATGTGAAACAAACTGTATCAGATTCTTCTTGTGTCTACTCAGACCAAATGTCCATGATCATGTGTTTATCCAACAATTTTCAACAAGTCCCATGTGTCAGGTACTGTTCTAGGCTTTGGAAACACAAAAATGAGGTTTTTATTAAAAAGTATAATACCTACACTACTATTCCTTTACTCAAGGAACGGTCTATGTGGAAAGACAAATACATAAATTATTGATAATATTATGTTGAGACAATTTTGTGCTCTGGAAAACAGAAAAGCAAAAGATTCCTTCTGTCTGATAAAGTCAGAGAAAGCTTCTCAGAGTAGATATTTGGGTTGGGTGTTGAAGGACGAATGAAGAGAAATGTGAGAAATTCCAGAGAGAGAGAGAGAAAGAGTAGGAATAAGTATTGGTTCAGAGGCATGAAGTTCATTATTTAGAGAACCTTTGGAATCAGCTGTGGCTGGAGCGCCTGAAGAGCAGGAATGATGGTCAGACACACAGGAACTGCTTGCAAGGAGAATGTGTGATTTTGTTCAATTCAGAACACATTTTTTGAACACCAGTTATGTTTCTGGCATTCTGCTTGTGAATAAAGCATGACTCCTATCCTTGAGGAGATTAATCACTTGGGAAGACAAACTCACAGAGATAACTTTACTCTGATATTAGGACAGGAGCACAGGGTGCCCTGAAACACCCAATCTGAAGGGAGGAGTAGGGTTTGTCTGGGTAGCCTTCCTGGAAGTACTGCTACTGATGTTTCTTTGCAGGATAATTTTTCCAGCCAGGAAAAGGGAGTGGAAGATTTGCAGGCAGATGAAGCAACCATGATGAGCAAAGGCAGAAGGACACTCAGCAGCATCACTAATTGCTTTTCATTATTTTGCAGAAGGAGATTATTAAAAGCAGCTTAGTACTGTTGAACTATGGGGTGAAAGGCTGGGAATGGTAAGGATGGAAAGACAGGTAAGTGCGAGGATCACCGAGGGACTGACAGGCAAGGCGAAGACCTTCACATCATGCCTTGTAGGAAATGGGAGCTACGGAAGCATCTCAAGCAGAAGGCAAAGGAATCAATTTTGTATTCTAGATAGGTCAGTCCAGTGGCAGTGTGGAACAGGCAAGGGTGGAGCATGGAGACTAGGTCATTATAATGCACAGGAGAGAGATGCTGAAACCACAAAGAAGGAGATGAAGGGCTGGAATGACTTAATTGTTTGCATAGATATTTTCTGTTAAGCTAATTTTTAAATGACTATTGAGCTAAATGTAGTACTTCAGATGCATAGCTGATATTAGGCCCTATCTCTCTAGACAGAAGAAATCTTACTGCTTTAAGAATGAATCTAGGAGCCAGGCCTGGTGGCATATGCCTGTGATCCCAGGGACTCAGGAGGCTGAGGCAGAAGGATTGCAAGTTCAAGGACAGCCTCAGCAACTTAGCAAGGCCCTAAACAACTTAGCAAGACCCTATTTCAAAACAGAAAAATTTTCAAAAATGGCTGAAGATGTGGCTCAGTGGTTAAGCACCCCTGAGTTCAATCCCTGGTACAAAAAAAAAAAAAAAAAAAAAGGAATAAATTTAGTGGCTGGAGAGGTAACTCAGTGGTAGAGTACTTGCCTGGCATGCATGAGGTCCTGGGTTCTATCCCCAGTGCTGCAAACACAAATAAATCAAGGAAAAACAAAAACCGATGAAAAAACTCAGCTTAGCTTTCTCTCTTTCCTTCTCCCTCTCTAAAAAAAAATAATAATAATAGTAATGAGCCAGGCATGATGGCATCCCTATAATCCTAGCAACTGAGGAGGCTGAAGCAGGAGGACCCCAGGTTCAAAACTAGCCTCAGGAACTTAATGAGGCCCTAAGCCACTTAGCAAGACCCTGTCTTAAAAGTTAAAAAGAAAAAATGGGCTGGGGATATAGCTCAGAGGTTAAGTGCCCCTGGGTTCAATCCCCAAGACAAAGAAGAAGAAGAAAAAAAAAAGAATGAATCTAAAGCCCACGTTCATAGCAGCATTATTCACAATAGCCAAGGTGGAAGCAACCCATATGTCCATTGATGGATGAATGGAACAGTAGAATACATGCAGTCTTAGAAAAAAGGATGAATGCTGTGGCCTGGAAGAATCCTGAAGATGTGCTGATTGAGCCAGTCACAAGCAGACAAATTGAAGAGGGACCTGGATTCCAGTTACAGAGACATCTGAAATAATCCAATCCACAGAGACAAAAAAGGGATAAGAGAAGGGGAGAATGGTGAGCTGGTTTTGGTAGGTGGGGTTCCAGTTGGAGCAGATGAAAATGTTCTGGAGATCGATGGTGATGATGGTTGAACAACAATGCGAGTATGATTAATGGCCTTGAATTGTCCCTAAATGCCTGCCATGGTAATTTCTATGATATGTATACCACAATTTTGAAAAAAAATGAAAATAAATTCATGTAATATTTATGGTACATCTAAACATTTTTACATATAAAAAATTTAGAGATTGACATGTTGGAAATGAAGAAAGGTAGGAGGTAAAATGATAACATGGTTCAGTAAATCAACACATGACAACACCATTTCAAAACTGACTGACTTCTGTGGTATGCCTGGAACTGTGAGTTTTACCAGCTCTTTGCACCAGTTTTTGGGAAAAGAGGGTGGGGGAGAATGAGGCAGGACCAGCCTATTTATTGTTTTTCTAAATAGTTTCAGTGGGACTTGGGCACACCACTCATGCCCCATACCATCTACAGCTGCTTCCAATCTATGACCACAGAGCCTGGCAGTTGTAACAGAAAAGATCTGACCTGCAGAGACAAAAGTATTAACTTTTTGGCCCTCTGTAGAAAAAATGGGCTGAGTTAGATGCTAGAATGTGGGTTGCATATTAGATGATAACATTGCACCCTAAAACCTAGCCCTAACCTAGTGCTAAATTTGCCTAGAGTGAGATTGTGTTGTAGCTATTGAAGCAAATGCCATTTCACTGTTGGGAAAGGAGTGTTGAGGATTTATGGTAGAACATCCAAATGGTGGGTGGATGGATGGATGGATGCTGGAGGAACAGACAGACTGAAAACATGGCAAAATGGAAACACTTGGTTAATTGTGGTGAAGAGTGGAAAGATGTTCATTGTATTATTTTTACAACTTTTCTAAAATTTAAAATTTATCAAAATAAAAATAGGAGAGAAATAGACATAAATCTATCTTTAGAACTCAATTCCCTCCTGCCCTTTCTTTGAGCACTGGTGACTTTATGACTTCTTAGACTGCAGATTGGAATGAAGTGTACACGTCAGGGATAAGATCAGGCCTTCTCTGCTGTGTGACAAGGCTACACCAACCAGCCACAATGCATCAGTTTCTGAACACCTTCTGGTGCTATCTTTTTTCTATTGGATACTTTTGTCTTGGATTCTCTACATGCCATGTGGGTAATGCCAGCAAATCTTCCTGTGGACAGGCTACAAAAATAGCAAATAAGTGGCACCATTTCCCTACTTATATTTCCATAGTCACTCAGAAGTGGAATGATTCTTATAGTAGCCCACTTGCCACTCATGGCAACACTTATCCCAATGTAGAACCCAATCTCTCTTTGCTATTTATTTTTTTTTGAAGAGCTAATAGTTGAGCCCATTACACACAAGCTAGCTATGGTGTTCAACAGGTACCCAGAAAGAGATTCTTAAGAACAATGATCAAGGAACATATATAGTTTCATACTCTGTCTCAACAACTCTATACCTTAGAATATATCCTAAAGATCCTTTCAACACAAGCTAAAGAGTGATAGGTACAAGGATTTTCTTTGTGGATTGTTTGCTTGCAGTAGAGGGGAATAGAAAGCAATCTGGAAATGAATAGAAGAATGATCACGTAAAATGTGGCAAATGCTCACCATAGACTGCTTTACATCCTTAAGAAGCACAAACTCGGAGCTCCAGTGGCGCAATGGGTTAGCGCGCATTACTTATAAGAAGCACAAACTAGATATGCACCTAACAGTAAGTGCACAGCAAAACAGTGCTTGGTGAGCTAAATATGAGAATATTAGACAGCATAACAGCCTTTATGCAAATCAGAACAACATGCACACAAGCCACTAGAAAACATTTTTTTAAAGTTCTTAACGTTAAGTGATTGTTACGGTTTGGATTTGAGGTATCCCTCAGAAATTCATTCATGAGAATGCAATTATGTTGACAGGTAAAACGACTGGAGTCTGAGAGCCTTAACCTAATCAGTGCATTGATCCCCTGATAGGGATTTACTGGGTGGTAAATGTAGGCAGGTAGGAGGAGGTGGATCATTCAGGTATATATTTTGTTCTCTGGGAGTGGAGCACTCTCTCTCTGCTTCCTGGATCCATGTCCTGAACTGTTTTCCTTCTCCTTATTCTTCTGCCATGATGTCCTGCCTCATCTTGGGTCCAGAGCAATTGGGTTGGCCATCTATGTACTGAGATCTCTAAAACCATGAGAACCAAATAAACTTTTCCTCCTCCAAAATTGTTCTTGTCAAGACTTTTGGTTGGCTAAAACACTGATACATATTAAATACTTCCAAAAGGTTGCTAGTGGAAAAGGAGAATAAGATAGGAGTGAATATATGATTAAATTAAAGTTTAATAAATTCTTGAAAAGAGAGAAGGGTCTTACAGTGCCAATAATGAGGTTTAAGAAAAAGAAGAAAAAACTTATAAGAGTATCCAAGTAGCAACACCAAATATATATATATATACATGTATATATATGTATATATATATATATAAATGTATGCATATATACACACATGAAACCAAGAAGGAAACAAAAGTGGCAGTTTATTAAAGACTTTCAGGAAAAGATGATAATTAACCACAATACTTTATCCTTCACTCATCACCAACCCCCACTAATGCTACTATTAATCCCACAAAATAGCTTCAGCCATCACAAAAACTAGTAATATTTAATGGTAACACAACTATTTTTGAACATTCATTTAGTATCAAAATACACCTCTGAATAATTTATATACTATTTTAGTAAATTATTCATTGCTGTGACAAACACCTGAGACAAATATCTTAGAGGAGAAAAGATTTATTTTGGCCTGCTTTCTATGGTTGACAGTTTCCATTGCTCTGGGCCTGAGGTGAGGTAGAGCATCATGGCAGAAGGGCATGGCTGGGGAAAACTGGTCAGCTCACAGCAGCCAGGAACAAGGGGTGGGGAACAAGAAACACCCTTGCAGGGCATGCCCCCAGTGACGTGCTTCCTTTAATGATGCCCCACCTGCCTACAGTTTCACCACCTCCCAGTACTTCATTCAGTTATCAACAGATTAATCCATGGATAATGGCAGAGTCCTCATGATCCAATCTCTTCCCCAAAGTCCCATGTCTCCACACTGATGTCCTGGGGAACAAGCCTTCAACACCTGAACTTTTAGGGGACATTCCAGATCCAAACCATAAGGCATATATTATTTAATATTATTTTGCAGCAACTCTTTTGAGCTGGGAATTATCATCCTTCTATTTCACCGATGGGAAACTGAGACTTTGAAACAGTAATTAATATTTCCACGGTGATATAGCTAGAATGTGACAAAACAAGATTGATTGGTCCTGCTTGACTACAAAGGCTGTGCTCTTAAGATCTTTTCTGGTGATGACACATGGCAAGCACTCCAAAAATGCTTGCTTAGTGCAAATAAAAGATGGCGATGTTGCTTTTAGAGCTTCTTTCCAAATTTAAAGCCACACAAATGGTAGCCAAAACCAGTTACTGTTAATTAGCAAGCTTGTTATGACAGGTAGCCCCAGTCCTGGATATCTTTAAGTTTACTCCTTCACTGAAAAAAACGATCGATTTGCTTTAAGTGCTGAGGATCCAGCAATGAGCCATTCAGACAGGTCTCTGCTTTTATGGAGTTACACTCTAGGGAAGGGGACTGAAAACTGACACAAAAAAAGAACAAAAAAGAATTCTGAAAACTGCTCAGTATTGAAGAGTTCGGGATAAAGCCCAATGAAGGGAATAAAGCAGAGCAACACAAATGGAATATGGCTTGGAGTCTCCTTAAATTGGCTGATCAGGGGAAATTCTCTGAAGAGCTGATATTTGTCCTGAGATTTGAATGGCATTAGTAAATCAGAGACAATGAAGAGAAAGAGTCTGCCAAGTGAGGGCAGAGATGATGCTGAGTCCCAGGCAGAAACCAGCAAGGCATAGTCAAGGAGCAGGAAGAAGGCTGATGTGGCCAAGGCATTGGAGAAGAGGTGACCAAGAGGAGGCTGGAGAGAGAGGCTGAGCCCAGGCTGTCATGGATTTTGTAGAGAGCTTAGATTTCATTCTAATTGGAATAAAAAGATATCAAAGGGATTTGGCAAGAGAGTGATATGATTCAAATGTTTTATAAGACCACTTGGTTCTAGATGGAGAATGGATCATATGGGCAAGAGTAGGAACAGAGGCCAGTTAGAAAGCAGGATCCAGCCAGTCTTCTAGTTCTGACTACGAACAAGTAACTAGAATTGCATTTATCCTTCTACTAATAATAGCTATAAATCTCGACAAATGTGCAAAACAGCCCTTCAGACATCACACAGCAGCCAATGCAGAGACGCACACAAGGTGTGCCCAACTCTTTTATGGCTTTCTTGCTATATAGTTCCCCAGCAGGCATGCAGAATTAAAGTCTTAGTCACAAACTAGGGAACTCACTGAGTATAGGAAATAATCATGGAAATTCAGGACTGTTAAAGAATTCGAGGGGTAGGGTCTTAGTAAAAAGGAACCTACTTCCACAGAAAGAGGCTTTGAAAATTGTATTCTGATTCTTCATATTATTAGTGATCTCTTATGAAGCTTAAATTCACAAGTCAACTTGGTGGGTTAAACACCAGTCTAGATATCAATGTAGAGATACTTTTTAAGATGAGGTTATCATTTAAATTAGTAGACTTTGAGTTGAGCAGTTACCCTCCATAACGTGGATGGGCCTCATCCTATCAGATGAAGGCTTTAAAAGAAAAAGATTGAGGTCCCCAGAGGAAGATAGAATTCTGCCAACAGATTGCCTTTGTACTTGAGACTACAACATCAGTTCTGCCTTGGGTCCTCAGCTTGAGGGCCTACTCTGCAGATTTTGGACTTGCAGCCTCCAAAACGGCATAAGTCAATCATATATATAGTAATTGTATGTACATATTCATACTGTTGGTTGTATTTCTGAGAAGGACCATAACTAATATTGCTATTAGGCTCATGGAAAGTGTGACAGACACCTAGTAGGCCTAGAAAGTGACCCGATGCCCGATGCTGGTCCAGGCCTCTTCTGGTCTGGGGCCCAGCATGTGCCCAGAACAACCCTGGGTAGAATCCTTGCCCACCCAAAGTACCAGCTAAAGCCTTTTCTGGTCTGGGCCTGGCATGCACCCAGGACATCCCCATGTAGGACTCCTGCTCAGTACAGCCCATACCCAGCCAATGCATCAGCCCTGGTCTTTGTTCCCATGCCTGGCAAGTGCCCAGAATACCCACAAAACCCTGGCCAGAGCAGCCCAGCCACACCACATACCCACAGGTCAAGAAAACATGCCACCAAGGATCTTAGGTTCCACTGTGGCACAGAGGCAGGCCCACTCAGGTACAGCATGCACCTCTAGGACTCTAGAAACTAATGACACACCCTCAACTGCATTTCTACAATCCAGTGGGCAGCCCTGTACCCCCAACAAGTTCCAGATCAATACCATTGAGCCTAGATCCAACACATGCAGCAAAACAAGGCTCCATGCAGAAGCAGCATTTTGGAATAAGATGGTATCAAAAGGGTGGTGCCTAACCAGACCCTTTGACTTGCAAGAAAGAACCACATGGAGACCTGTCTTGCTTCCCTGCAGGGAAACTCAAATCAGATATCCAAAAGAAGCTCTCAAAAATGAAGAATCAGGGGCTGGAGTGGTGGCTTAGTAGTTATGGCACTTGCCTGGCATGCGTGAGGACCAGAGTTCGAACCCCAGCACCATGTACACAGTGAAGTGTTGGAGCAATAAAAGTCATACGAAAAGCTGAATAAAATTGATTCTCTCTCTCACTGTCCCTCACTCTTAAAAAAAAAAGCAACAAACAACAAAAAAATGAAGAATCAAACTAGAAAAGTGTGCCTCAAACCCACAACTCTCCTAACAAGGATCCCACAGATAGGGAGCAGGATGAAAACCTAGAAAAAATGATCAATGATCTGATTACTAAAAGGAACAATGAACTAAAAGAAGATATAATGAAGGCACTAAGTGAGAAAACTCAAGAGATAAAAAGCTATTATCAAGAAATAGACATGCTGAAAAAGGAAGTAACAGAGCTGAAATCTTCAGTCAATCACATTAGAGGAATGATGGAAGAATTTAAAAAGAGACTGACTTCTGTGAAACACAGAACCTCAGCTCTTGAAGAAAGAACATCCAACAATGAGGATAGGCTGAGTAATCTTGAGCACACCTATGACAAAAAAAAAGAAAGAAAAATTCACACAGCATGAGTAGAATTTTTAAAATGTCTGGGATGAAATCAAAGGAAACAATCTAAGAGTTATTGAGACATGAGAAGAAACTGAAATGCAAATGAATGACATAAAGAAAATTCTCAATGAAATGTTAAAGAAAAATTTTCCCATACTAAAATAGGATCAGATATGCTCATCTAGGAAGTGTATAGGACACCCATAGGCCTAATCAAAAGAGAAGTTCACCAAGACATGTCATATTCAAAATGTATAACAGGGAAATGAGGCAAAGAATATTAAAAGCACCAAGAGAGAAATGCCAAATCACATTCAGAGGCAAACCAATAAGGAGCAGATTTTACTTTTTAGCTCAGACTCTAGAAGCAAGAAGATACTGGAAGGAAATCTTTCCATGTCAATAACCACAGCTTGTAGCCTAAAATACTATACCCAGCAAAACTCAGCTTCAACTTCAATGGGCAAATAAGAACATTTCACAATAGGATCAAACTTGCAGCATTCATGAATAGAAAAACCAGCTTTACAAAGAATCCTCAAAGATAAACTCCAGATAGAAGAATAAGAAAACACTCTCCAAAACCCACAAAGGAAATTCAATAAAAGTACATGTTATCAAAAGACAAAGAAAGGCCTGGAGTGGTCGCTCAGCAGTTACGTTACTTGCCTGGCATGCACGAGTACACGAGTTCAAACCCCAGCACCACATATGCAACGAAGTCTCAGAGCACTGAAGTCCTCATGAAAAACTAAATAAAATTGATTCCTCCCCCACTGTCCCTCTTTCTAAAAACAAACAAACAAACAAAAAAGACAACCAAGAAACCACAAAGCTCACTAATAAGACATCATGATTATGAACCACAACCACATAACTATCCTAACACTGAATGTGAATGGTCTCAATACACCAATCAAAAGACACATATTAGTGGATTGGATAAAAAAAAATCAACAATATGCTGCTTACAGGAGACCCACCTTACAGCCAATGACATCCACAGATGGAGGGTGAAAGAATGGAACAAAATCTACAAGGCATATGGCCCAAGAAAGCAAGCTGGAGTTGCAATACATATATCAGGCAAAGTAGACTCCAAACATAAGTTCATCAAAAGAGATGAAGAAAGTTACTACATCCTAGTAAAGGGAACAATACAAACAGGAAGATATAACCACAGTAAATATGTTCTGTTTAAACACCAATACCCCCAACTATGTGGTAAAATTATTCAACAATAAAACCACTTGTGGACCTCAACACCATAATATAGGAGATGTTAACTAGGAGGTGTTAGTAATCCTCTATCACCAATAGACATATTGGCAAAGCAAAAACAAAACAAATAAACAAAAAACAGTAAAGGCATCACCAGTCTAAACAACTCCATAAATCAAATGGACTTAACAGACATCTATAGAATATTCCACCCCAAATTGGCTGAGTATACCTTCTTCTCAGCAGTGCATGGAATTCTTCTTCAAAACAGATCATATTCTTATTCACAATGGAAATCTCAGCAAATATAAAAAATTAGATATTACTCCATGTATCCTATCAGGCCATGATGCTGTGACTCTAGCAATTAACAGCAAAAATTATAACAGAAAACACATATACATGGAGATTGAATAATACCCTATTAAATGAAGAATGGATCCAAGATGACATGAGAGCAGAAATCAAGAAATTCTTGAAAGACGATGAGAATGAATACACAACATATCAAAAGCTTTGGGACAGCATGAATTCACTCTTAAGGGTTTCCCCATTAAGAGTGTCTACATTAAAAACCAGGAGAGATCTCAAATAAATATGCTTATGCTCCACTTCAAATTCCTACAAAAGGAAGAACAATCTAAGCCCAAACCTAGAAGAAGACAGGAAATAATCGAAATCAAAGATGAAATTGATAACAAAAAAAATCATAAAGCACATATTTGTTTCCTATCTTGATTACCAAAAGAGAAATGAATGTGTTCACAGAAAGCCACATTTAAAGAATTTTTAACTACTTTAAATTACTACCAACAGAATTAAATTCAATGACGATAGATAAAGGATAGAAAATATACAAAGGAATGATACAATAAGACAAGATATAGAACTGGCTATATATTAAGAATAACTAATAAAGAATCTGGGTTACTTTAAAAATGAAAAATAGACCAAAATAAAATTCTATTTAAACTTTTCTTCCCCACAAATTATGTACAAAGACCGTGGCTTGATGAAAGGAATTGCCCATGGTTTATTTGGCAACTATGTGAAGTTATAAGAGGTTTGGAGTATCACAAGCTCCTAATACTGATGTTTCCTTTCTAAATTTTTCAAATATATGTGACTATATATGAAGCATTCCAAATTTTCCTGTTTTATTACCATTTTCCTAATTCCTCTGTTTCCAATCTCAGAGCCATTCTTTTCTATAGTCATTTTTAATTACACTATTTGATTTAAGAACATTCTAGAGAACATGGAGAAAGACTCCAAGATACTGACCATTTGGTAAATAATTCTTAAAAGAGCTACATCTATCAAGTGAGTAGTAAGATAAGACAACCTAAGGTTTTTTCTTCAGCTTGTATCCACACCAAAGGAAAAAAAAATACATACACACATGCACAGTCAACATGCAAATAGAGGTTGCTAATTTCTAATTAGTTAATTTGCTTGTTTTTATTTCTACTATTTTTCAAAACTAGCTTCCCAATGGCTTACTAATAAATTAGTCCCAATGAAATAATGCAAATTCTGAAAGGAATTATTTTCCAAGGGTTATCTCAAGGTCTCTAAATGCAGTTGACAAAGCAAAATAATAACATTACTTCATCACTTCCCAGATTTAATCTATTACAAACATTTCAAATATTATTAGTTTTCAATTTCCCTGCACATAAAGTGTTTTATTGGTTTCTTTTTTCTTTTTTTTTTATCCATCAGTGACTTGACACTAAACTCCATCTTCCGATTTACTTATCCGGGAATTTTTTGAACTAGACAGGGGATTTCTATATTTTCTCTGTCTTCACTTTCTCTAGAATTCCTCAATTTTCTTCAGTAGTACTTTTAAAAAAATTCCATCTCTGTCACTAAGAAATGGCAGAGTATTGTCGTAGATTCATAGAAATGAAAAGTTCCACATGTTATAGGCACCATTCTTAAAAGTATAAAAATTCTAGAACTAAGATATACACATTTATGAAAGAAGCTGAGAGAAAGGAGTAGCAGCAAGGAACAAATGAAGCTAACTAAGGATATGGTGGGTTGAATTAGCATCTCCATAGTAGAAATGAAAATTGAAAGCATTCCGTCTGTTTCAGAAGTACACAGATAATAATGGACAGGGTAGGAGATGCTAGCATGAGAGGAGCCGGGATGATTCCTAAGTTTTCAGGTCTTAGTGACTGGGGAGCTGGAGCATCATTTACTGGGACTTAGTGCCTCAGGTACAGGTACAAGGAAATGACTATTTTAATTTTGTGAGCATTTTACTTTTGAGATGCCTAGTATATTTCCAAGTAAAGACGTCAAGTAGGATGCTAGAGGTATGACTTTGGAATTTCTGGATGAGGAGAGGGTCACAGGTGCAGATGCTAATCCCAGGCGAATAGATATTTGAAATCATCATCCCCAGTGAAATTACCCATGGACAAAGTGTAAATAAGGAAATATGGCGGCTAAGGGCCCAGGCATCGGATATGCCACGGTTTAGAAGTTTGGCAAAAAGGAAACAGCAAATGAAACTAAAAAGGTGTGAATACAAGGAAAGAAAACGTGAGTGCATGAATGACGTGGCAGAAACTGAGAAGAGAAACTAATAATGCTGCTGAGAGGAGCCGAGCGAGGAAAGAACATGACCTGCTTTAGTTACATGAAGGTCAGGAGTCATTGGTGAACTTGATGTTTGACAAGAGTCCATAGGGTTGTGGGAGCAAAATCTTGCATGTAAGATGAGGACATGGAAATCATACCTATACCCAAATCTTTCATGAAATTTTGCTGGGAAAGGAAGCTCAGAAATGGTACAGAGGTGAGACAGGGTTGGCTGTGTTTGTGTCGTTTTTACATTTTTACTTTAGAAATTTCCTTACTTAACTATACACAACCAGAAAATAGTACTTTTTACCCTTGTGTACTCACAACCCTACTTCAACAATTACCAACATTTTTGTTTGTTCCATCTATTGCCTCATTAGTTTTATTTTTTTAAATTTAGGCATAATTTCCCTGTAGTAAAATTCATTTTTTTTGGCATACAGTTCTAGAGTTTATACAAATGCATGCAGCCATGATATAAAACATTTAATCATGATATAAAACATTTCTATCACCCCAAATATCCCCTCTGCCACTTTGGAGCCACCTTCTCTCACCCACAGCCTCTGGCGACCACAAGTCTGATTCCTGTCACTATAATTTTGGTTGATTTTCACATGTTGAATCAGCTTTGCATTCTCAGGATAAAAATCCACTTGGTCATGATGTGTTGTCTTCTTTTTTTCATATTGCTAATTTGTTTGACATTTTATAAAGAATTTTTTCATCCATGTTTATAAAAGCTGTTGCTCTCTAGTTGTCTTGTAATATCTTCACCTGATTTCAATACCAGGCTAATACTAAAATCAGAGAGTCTTGAGAAGTATTTCATGCTCTCCTGCCTTTTGGAAGAGTCAGCATAGAATAGAATCATTTCCTTTCTTTAGCATCTGGCAGTATTTTCCAGCAAAGTTATTGGGGCTGAGAGCTTTCTTTGTTGTAGGATTTTTAATTATGACGGGATATAAGAGTTTTCGAGTTCTGTTTTTGTTTTCTTGCAATACCAAGGATTGAACCCAGGGTCTTGAGCCTGATGGACATCAAGTTATTTCTTCTTGCATGAGCTTTGGTCATGCATTCTTTCAAGGAATTTATTAATGCCTTCTAAATTGTTGAATTCATAATATTTTCAAAGTCTCTAAGACCTGTGGTGCTGTCCCCTCTATCACTCCTGATGTTGGTTATCTGTGTCTTTACTCCTATTTTCTTGGCTAGGTTCACCAGAAGTTTCATTCCATTGATCTTTTTAAAGAACTCTCCTTTGATTCAATGATTCTCTGTATTATTTTTACATTTTCAATTTTACTGACATTTGATCCTCATCATTTCTTTCCTTTTGCTTGCTTTGGATTTAACAACCTTCTCCTCTTCCTCTTTCTTCCGCCCCTCCCTCCTCCTTCTTCTCCTTCCTCTTCTTCTCATCTTCCTCGTCCTCCTCCTCCTCCCCCTCCTTTTTCTTCTTCACTTTGTTTTTATCAGAAAGGTTTCTTTTCTATAAGCCTTTTGAGGCTATAAATTTCTCCCCAACCATTGCTTTAGTTGCATACCACAAATTTTGATTTTTTCAATATAATGCTTTCCCTCATGACTTCCATTTTGACACATGGATTACTTATAAGTATCATTTAATTTTCAAATATATGTCATTTTCAAGATGTCTTTCTGTTGCTGATTTATAATTTAATGACACTATAGCTAAATTATTTTACTTCTATTGCTTTCTTTTACATTTTTAAGTTATTGGATTTTTTAACATTAGATAAAATTTGTTTGATGATCCAGAATAAAATTTTATCTGGATAAGTACACTTAAAGAATATATATTTTGCTTTCATCGGTGTCAACTAGGTCCAGTTCTGGTTGATGGTATCTTTCAGGTCTTCTATATCCTTGCTGATAATTTTGTCTACTTGTTCTATCAGTTGCTGAGAGGGTTGCTTATGAGTTGCTTCTGCAAGTTTTATCTCCTCTCCATCATTCTTATGCTTTTGTATACATTTTTCAGAGTTCTAAGGTAGTTAGTTTTTATCTAGAGAATTAGTTGTGAGAAGCAAGAAGGACTGTAGTTAGCTGACTTCACCATAGCAGAATTGGAATTTCTGCCTTGTTTTTAATTTGGCCTTAATTTTAAGCTCAATAATAGCTCCACATCAAAGAACTAAGTATGCCATACCTAGAGTTACTCCTCTTGTTGAGCATTTGTAACTCAAGGTGATTCCAACCACACTTCATTTTTATCCAGCCTTTGTAGTATAACTCTTTGTCAGGATAATTGCCTATAAATTCCTGATAATCTTCCAAATGGTGACATGCTACAGATGAAAATGAAAAGTAAAATCTAACCTTCCTAAATGAATACTAATAATAGCAGCTTTCATTCATGGGTTGTTTAACCATGCTATGAGTGTGAAACAGAATAATCTAGTATTTGCAATGTTTCATAAAGTAGATACTTTAACTTTTCCCATTTTACAGATGAGAGAACTAAGATTAAGTAACTTGCCATCCTGTACTTAGCAGGAAGGGAATAGGACTTGGGAAACAGATGGCTTTTTATATCACAATGGAAGTTGTTCATTTAGCCTTCATGGACAGTATCTGTCTAAAGATAGAGAAACTGGGGCTGAAGTGGTGGCTAAGTAATTACAGTGCTAGCCTGGTATGCGCAAGGATGTGGGTTTGAACCCCAGCACCAGGTACACAACAAAGTGTCGGAGTAACAAAAGTCACAAGAAAAACTAAATAAAATTGATTCTCTTTTTCTCTCTCACTGTCCCTCTCTCTTTACAAAAAAAAAAAAAGAAAGAAAGAAAAGGAAAAAAAAGCAAAAGAAAAAGAAAGAAAGAGAATCTGAGAGGCATACCAAAAAAGAGGAGAAAAAAGAGGTGCCAGAGATGGTTTTCTCAACTTCTTCTAAATCAAGATAATTTTAGGACTAGGAGTGGAATGATATGTGTGTGTGCAGAGATAACAGGTAGTATGGAAAGTGAGCTAGGTGAAAAAGGACATGAGGAGTATCCTTGTATTATATTGGCGTTCTCTTAGCCAGAGAGGAATGGATCTTATTGCATGGATTCTTGGTCTTTGGTGTAAGAGGTAGCATCACAGAATACCAGAGATTTCAGAGAAAATATCAAGACTTGTCTTGCAGATGTCATGCCAAGTGTAATAAAATGCTCTAACCTTCCTCTAGACAGCAGCAGGGCCAGGAGAAATCTAGTGCCTTCTTTTCCTCTCCATCTGAGGATGACTAGACTGGAAGCATCTAGAAAAAGAGGCTGGGGTGAGGGAAGAGGGGAGAGCCCCCCTGATTCACATCTCAACTGAATTTTGTGCAGAGTAGTTGGCTACTTCATGGACAAGTGTGGAATTTCTTCATCTCCTCTTAACCACTTGGGTCTGCATGATTTCCAACAGTAAGGTTTTTCTTTCAGTTAACTGTACAATTTCATTTTTCTGGCTACTAAGTACATAGTTAAAGGTTTATAACCCTTTAAAATTGACAATTCAGGTCTCCTTGTCTCTTTTGGTAGTTACAAATCTACAAAATGACAACCTGTAGTCAAGCATGGTGGTTCAGGCCTGTAATCTCAGCTATCCCCAGACACTGAGGAGGAGGATCACAGGTTCAAGGCTGGTACCTGCAACTTAATGAGACCCTAACTCAAAAATAAAAATTTCTGGGATGTAACTCAGTGGTAGAGCACTTACCTAGTATTTGTGAGGCCTTAGTTTCAATCTCCAGGACAGAAAAAAGAAGAAAGAGAGAGAGAGAGAGAGAGAAGCTAGTCAAGTATGCACTATGTGTATTAATGATTCTCAGGCACTACAAAAACTTATGGCCCTGGCCCTCAAGTAGGTCACTTGTAAAAATGTTAAGCAACGATGAGTAAATAACAAAGGTACTCCCAGCCCGGGAAGCTGGAGAAGGAACAGGAAGAATTGATGTGAATCTAAGGGGACACCATAAGGAGGTGGCTTGACAGTCTTACAGGAAGCATTAGACTTGGATAAGAAGGAAAAAGAAAGCGTGACAACTCAGGCAACCTGGTCAAACATGGAATTCAGCTGCAAGTAGCTGTAGCACAGAACCCTATTTGCCTGGCTAAAGAGCTTAGATTTCCATCCATCCTGTAGACTGTGGGGAGGCTTTAGAAAAGAAATTGGTGTTTCTTTGGAGTGTTTTCCTTTTTTTTCCCCTGATTTTTCTATATTCTTCATAGAAAACTGAAGCCTCCCTGACCATCCTGAGTATCACACAGCTCCATGAATCACCTCATATAACACAGAAATCAGTTATTTCCTTCATGCAATCAAACTGTCTGTCTCTGTTTCTCTCTCTCTCTCTCTCTCTCTCTCTCACACACACACACACGCACGCACAAACACACTTCCTTGGTTAACTCATTTAATGCTTGTTTTCCTTACAAGACATAAAGCCCAAGGGAGCAAGGACCTTGTCTGTTTTGGCTCTCCTCAAAAAATGTTTGTAGAAGGAAAGAAAAAAATCAACTCATTCACAAATGTTTGAGTCCTTATCTAACTCCTCTGGATTCTAGACCTACACATCTGACTGTGCAGGACAGCTGTCCTTGTGTGTCTTGATACTTCAGACTCATCATGTTCAAACTAAATTGTTTTAAAGGAAAAGATAAGCAACAGACTAGGATAAAATATTTGAAAAACAAATTCAACAAAGGTTATACCCACAAAAAGCTTTTTATTGGTCTCTTTAAATTCAATAATAAGACAACTCAATTTTTTTTCAATGGGAAAAAGATTTAAATAGACATTTCACCAAGAAGATATACAAATGGCAAATGAGCACATGAAAAGATGCCCAACATTATTGGTCATAAGGTAAATGCAAATAAAAACCATGATAAAATATCAATACATAATACTAGAATGACTAAAATTAAAAGACTTGACCATACTAAGTGTTGATGAGGATATAGAATATCCTTACTTTATTGGGAGGAATAAAAATAATATTGTATTATAAAATAATACAATCACCTTGGAAAATGTTTTGGCATTTTCTTTAAAACTTATCAATCACACAACCCAACCATTCCACACACAGGTATTTATCAAAACTATAAATAAAAGCACACCCAAGAGAAAGGAAAGCATGTGGCCATACAAAAACTTGGACATGAATGTTCATGGCATATTTATTTGCAGTAGCCCCAAACTGGAAGCAACGCAAATGCCCAACAATAGGTTATTAAATAAAAAATTGTAATATGTCTACACAATGGAATATTATTCAACAACAAAAGGAAGTGAACTATTGATATATACCAAAGCATGTGTAGATTCAGAATAACAATGGTAAATGAAAGAAGCAAAACAAACAGGAGTAAAAAGCTTCCTATTTTGGAGCATTTCGGATTTTAGATTTTCAGATTTAGGGATGCTGGCTGATAAATTTTATGCAAATATTCTCAAATCTGAAAAACTTGGTTGAAATCTGAAATATTTCTGGTCCGCAAAATTTTAGATAGATACACAACCCACCCCAGTACTAGAGAGAGAGAGAGAGAGACTCAATCTATAGTTTAATTTTCCCATTTATATGAAATTCTAGAAAATATGAATACATAATGACAAAAAGCAGATCAGTGGTTCCCTGGAATGAGGTGTGGGATGAAGCGATGGATTATTGAGGAATACCAGGAACTTTGAAGGTAATGAAATGTTCATTATGTTGACTATGGTTATGATTTTATGTATATAAGTGTATGTTAAAATCAATCAGATTTTACATTTTAAATATACGTAGCTTGTTATATGCTAATTATATCTCAATAAAGCTACAAATAAACCTGCATTATTAATCCTTGCCTTATAACTTGGACCTTTTTGTATATTCCTTCTCTGGGAATGGCAGTGCTCTCTGCTCAACCACTCAATCAGAACCTTAGAGTTATCTCTTTCTCTCCTCTCTCCCTGTTATCCACCCATTCGGTACCCATGTCCTGTTAAACTGAGTATTTATCACAGTTACAAACAAATCTTCTGATGTTAAAGCATTTCTAAGAGCAACATGGAATCAGAATATAAGGGTTTCAAGAAGATAAAGGTACAGATAGAAACTCTCCCTTATACAATATTAGAATTCACCCATCTTGATCTGGCACCTGGAAGATCATGTCTTGGCTCCCCTACCTCATCCCCTCTTCCTGCTGCTCTTCTTTGGCCAGATGTTGCAGCAGCTTTGGCATTCTCCTCTCTCCCCCTTAATAGATCCACCTTTCCAATATGGTTCTGCTGAGATTTGGCCTTTACTATAGATCTGGTGGCCAATAGAGGCAGTGGGAGCAGATTCTGGAGGTCAAGCATGGCCTTGTAAAGTCCCTGTCTTATTTGGTGTCTGCATAGTTTTCAAGAAAGTGAAGAAGGTGGTGGTGGGGGGGATCTACAGTTCCAGAGGTTGCAGGAGAATCTGGGAAAATTATATAAAATTATTTCCTCCTCATTTGCAGTCATGCCTTGGATCACCATTTGGAAAATGGCGCCATTAACCAGTCCCAGAGAAGAACACAATGATTATTGGAAAGGGATAAAAGTAGATAAATTGTCCAAAAGGAAGAAGGGGAAATTAAGTTAAGACAAGAAAAACTAGGAATCCAGGAATGTAGTAAACAAAAATATATATGAGATCTTAAGGATAAACAAAAGAATGAGAGATTATAGACTAAACCGTTGAAACCAACCCAACATCACAAGCAGAAAATGCAATAAAGGAGTAGGAAAAAACAAATACAGGTGATGTGGTGTATGGTCTTTATTGAATTGCTTTATATGTGGATTTCTTGGCAAAGTATTAAACACATGCTATATGTAAAACCAAATAAAATGTACACAGCCTTCAAATAAATATCCATTAAATTTCACTTAAAATCGATAATGCTCCTTGATAGGAGGAATCCAAAATATCACTTAAATACTTTTTGAAAGCAGGAAACAACAAATATTCTTCAACATACATAGACCAGTTATCAGAATATCACTATCAACATCTATGACTTTAATTTTCCACTTTATTTCTGGGGCATTTTCAAATATTGTCCTTAATGTACCTTTTACAGGATGGTATGGAAATACAAGCTGTTTGGGAATTAATTATAAGAAATTAGAGGGAGTGGGTTATATGGAGTGTTACCTATTTTTAGCTTCTCAACTCTAAAACTACGCATCTGATATTTAAAAATGAAGATCAAATACAATTCTCTTGGATGTCTGCCTCAGCACCCGCCTTGCATGTAATCATTTTGGCCACAGCTCTGCTCTCAGCGTGTCTTTGCATGACAGGTTTTTTCCTCCCTGTTTTCAAGCATCACCCACTTCTCCTGTCTCTATAAATGCCTCGAGGCATATTGTGGTCCAGCCTTACCTCACAGGCCCTGTAATTATGTTGTGTGCAGGAAGCAGGTTGGAGAGGATGGCAGTTGTAGACATGTCTGCCAACAGATGAGTGAAAATGTGCCTTCACTTGCCTTATGCACTGGGAATATCTCTGACAGAAAAGAAAAAATATATGTATATATCTATGTGACCTCTGTCATGCTGTCAGGGCAGCCAAACCCATTGTGATCTGCTGTGTAGGTGTGAGCCCCACCACTTTCTAGTGCCTGGAGGCAGACTTAAGGTGGATATGCAACCCGAAATCATCTTTCTGAAATCTAAGTGAAATACACCTATTTTCCTCCTTTCTGCATTTATCAAGATTACCCAGAAAAAATTCCAACTGCTTCTATTTACATATTCATTTTCTGTATTTTATTATTTTGAAGTTTCCCTAATCACCAGGCAACAGCTCAACACGATATTGCTTTTGCTTGAACAATCACTTTGAGCATGATGATGTTGTCACATGAACGATCCAGTGACCTTTAGGAATAAGGAATGTATAAACACCAGATGTTTCCATTAGAAACAGTATTTCCTTCCACCATAAAGAAAAATATAATGCTCACATATTGAGTGCAAAGTAACAGAATTCCCATTCTAAGCTTACAGAGAAACTGACCTGCATTTGTGGTGATAATATCTGTAGTTTTCTGTTAAATTTATCCATAAAATTCTATGTGGCTACAATCATCAACCAGCATGCTTTCTGAAAATAATTTGATATAATTTCCAGTAAATGTGGTTGATATAGCTGACATGTTCAGGCTACCTTCTTACAAAAACAGATAAAATCACTGATTGAAATAAAATAAAAATGATTTACTTAACACATAGTTGACTTCAAACTAAACAAAGGAAAACGTTCAGTGTTGTGAATGAGGTAGAAACCAAAACCTATAATGACAAGGTTGAAGGATGGGGAAGACCTAGCCAACAGACTCAAGCACAGGACTCAGAGCTCAAGGCTAATATTTTAATGTCTTTATAGGAACAGAAGACTCAAAACCCCTGTCTGTTAAGAGGCAGAGTGTGAGAACAGAGCAACATTTTTGGCCATTTGTGAAGTAGAACCTTGGCCAGCTCCCCAAACCTGAAGAACATCTTTTGGACACTAGAAGAAAAGAATCACTAGTGAATAGTCAGAAACCCAAGCCTGAGCCTTTATCTGTGCTGTTCAAAATTGCAATACCAGTATGACTTAGGAATTAATAAAAACTGGTCCAGAACAGACAAGAACCCTAAGAACTCTGCAGAGGAAGATTTAAAGGAAACTTCTGCCAAAAAGAACTTACTAGCAGCTGGGTTCACAGCAAAATATTATACTCACAGAAGAAAATAAACTAATATGAGAAAGAGCCAGAGTGTGCAGTCCCAGGAACCTAAGGTAAAGGAACAATCTGAAAATGTCTATAAAAGAAATATGATTGAGAAGCTTAAGTAGATTTTAAGGGTGATATAGAAAGCAATCAGTTGAATTTGCACTGTGATAAATTGGGATGGAGTGGAATGGATATAAGTGGGAAGAGATATACTAGTTGATGCAATGTCCCAGGCATTTGAGAGACACGAGGGAAGCAATAATTATAAGAACTGTGGAATCGAGTGGCTATTGCTAGGAACCATTGATTCCAGAGAGAAAATGAAAGGCTCAGATTTATTTACCAATAACCTAAAATAAAGTGTGAGAGTTTAGGGTCCTCCTTAACATCCTCTAAAAAGACTTAATCTCCCACAGCCAGAGGGCATATGCAACCAAAAGACAGGCGCAAGATTTAATCATGAAAGCAGCAGAACTTCAGAGAATACCAGTCTCCCACATCACAATCAGGGCTCTGATGGGAATAAGAATGATTCTGAGAGTTGGGATGAGATATCTGGGGAGATCCAGCTAGAAATCTTGCAACTCTTGAAACCTCTGGAATTGTTGATCCCAGCTTCTCCACTTTCTTGAAAACTATGCAGACACCAAACAAGACAGGGACTTTACAAGACATCCAGAATCTGCTCCTACTGCCTCTCTTGGCCACTAGATCCATTGTGAAGGCCAAATCTCAGCAGAACCATATTGGAAAAGAGGGTCTGCTAAGGGGGAGAGAGGAGAAATGCCAAAGCTGCTGTAAGATCTGGCCAAAGAAGAGCAGGAATAAGAGGGTAGGGTGGGGGAAGCAAGGACATGACTTTCCAGACCAAGTTGAGTGAAACCTGAAGTTGTATAAGGAAGAGATTACTTATATGAGTACATTCTTCCTTGACACATAATTAAACACTGTATCAAGGACCCTAGGTGACAGTTCTAGCACTATGCTTAGATGCCTCTTAAAATATTAGAAATAGTGAGGGTTTACCATAAATAGGTTAAGACTGAAGTGGGGAACTGAAAGAGTTCAAAATGCTCAGAGAAGTAGACTTGCTAGAATGGGTCTAACCTACCAGTTCACCACTGCGGATTCAATCCTGCCTGGAGAACAGGTGGAAAGAATGCACTGGTGAGGGACAGCAGCATCATTGAGAAGCTCCAGATGGGTCTCCTCCACAGGTCACAATGGAAGATGGGCATACTTCCCATCAAAGCAGCAGGGCTGGAATAGCAGCAAGGGAGTTGATCTATAAGAATCTATGGAGACAGATTAAAGAACACGGTGTTCCAAAGGGGCAATATAGATGGGCAACCAACAACGGCATACTCAAAGGAGATCAAGAATAGATCAAGGCTCGAGTTGGCTGGTTCAGTGGAGAAACGTGAACTCCTGCTCAGAGCATGACCAGAACCAGTCACTTACCCAGACTCATGATTTAAGGAGAGGTTGAGTCTCCTTGAGGAAGGGCTCTTGAGGAAGGGCTGTGTACCAGCATGGCAAGAGTATGCTGTAGTCATCACCCATCTTTGCTCAAAAGACCAATGGCCACTTGCTCACATAAATGCATTTTTGGGAAAAGGAAATGCTCAAAGTACCATCATGGCCCACTCTAGGGGCAAAGAATTGTTAGGTAGTAAATGGAACTCTATCCCAGTGCCATCTCACAGCAGGTTCAAGACATGCAGAGACCTATCTAGTGGTCATTTCCTTCATTCTCAAAAGTACATTTGGAATGGGAATATTTACAAATTTAAAGAAACATCACATGTGGCTTGTGACCTGTAGAATAAGAGCTATCAAGATAGGGAAAACCAAGTAGAAGTCCCTAAAACTATCCCCTGACCAAGATCACAACACTTGGAGGGGTTGGCAGAGACTGTTGTCAACTCTCAAAACCTCAGAGGACCCTGGGATAGTGGTCCTTGTTATATTCCCCATTTAATTCACCAGTCTGATCCATGCAAAACCTGAATGGATGAAAACACATGGTGGTCAAGTACAGTAACTTAACCAAGCCAGAGCCTGCTTGCAGCTTCTGTAAGAGGTGATATCTTTGCTAGAGCAGATTAAAGCCACCTCCGGTATAGGAAACAAGGCATGAGGTTAGATCCAAAGCAGTTTGCATTCACTTTGGACAGACAATACATTATAGACTTATCCAGGACTATGTTAACTTCCCTACACTCTGACATAATGGTCTGAAGTACCACATTGGGTGATGTAGAAGGCTGGTAGCTTTGAGAGAAGAAAAGGCTCTCAACAAGTCCAGACTTCAACATAAGCAGCCTGCTAACTTATATCATGTGATCTAAAAGATCCCTCAGTACTTGGAGGTATCTGCATTAGAGAACTACAACGTTTGGCACCTCTGGCAAGTGCTATCAGGAGACAGAAAGGGCTCTCTGCAGAGAATCACAGATCATTTGAGGAGCGGCTCCTGAAATGCTACCAAGTCTAGATGGGAACTGGGGTCTGACTCTGCAACCAGAAGCTGGGTAGTGTTAGAATTGTCAAAGCCTGAAACTGGAGGGACCCTGAACAATGTACTGGGAAATGGAAGGAGTCTTTATGAGATCAGGTTCAAGGAGTATGTATGAGTCCAGAAGCAGGCTGGAACAGTGGCTCAGCACTTATGGCACTTGCCTGGTGTGCACGAGGACGTGAGTTCAAACTCCAGCACCACGTACTTAATGAAGTCTCAGACCAACGAAAGCCACACGAAACACTAAATAAAATTGATTCTCTCTTTCTCTCGCTCTCTCCTACTGTCCCTCTCTCTCTTAAAATAAAAAGAGAGAGAGAGAGTCCAGAAGGCACAACTATGCTACACAAACAGCTGTTCCATACCTCTGCCACCTTCCTCCATTACATTTCTGCCCCCACTAAGTTCACACCTATACCTTCTTGGCTGTATGACAAGATTATGGAAAAGGAGTAGCCTGAGCCTGGTCTTGGGTAGATTGGCTTTGCATGTTGCTACAAGCTGAAAAATGAATGCTTCTGCTCTACGGCCCTACATGGTGTGTCTCAGAAAGAGCGGTATGGGCAGATCCCTCAAATAAACAGATTCACATGATGCACATCACCCACTTTGCGTAGAAAGGGAAGTGGCCCAAGATAAAGGTATGTGAGGACACGTGGGAAGTGTTAGGCGACTCAGCTGATTATTTAGGGACCTGGTTTAAGGAAGTCTGTAAAGAGCTGTGTTGATGGAAATACATGAATTGGCACAAAGCGTGAGATCATCTACTCTGGTCCAAGAAAGTATGCTAAAACCTAGAGCTAATCAATAAGCTGGAGGAGATACTACAAATTGACTTGCCAAAAGCCCTGTGAAAATCCTGCCTTGTATGCCAAGACTCTCAGACATTTGCCGTCTTATAATTCTTCCTTCACCTAAGAAGAGTTAAAACACTGGCAAGTAGGGCCTCTAGAGGTACTGTATGCAAATCCCTCTCCATTGCACCCCAGGAAATAATGCAAACAAAATGCAAGCAGGGAAAGCCCAATGACACTTAATTCTCACATTTGAATTTTGACTCAGAAAAAAATGGTGTATGCTCACTTCTTGAGCATGTTTCTATTATCAGAGAAAGGGGGGAAAAAGCCTATTTCTCAGTGTCCCTAGTAAGAATGATTAAAACTGGGTTCTAGCTCATAAGAGACAGGACACCGTCGCCAACAAGGAAACAGTCCCAGGGTTATGTCCACAGAATGGCAGTCTTCCTCTTAACAGGAAGGTCCATCTCTCTTAAAAGCGGGCAGGGTAGAGGGCTGGCTTTTACCTTTGCAGACTTTTGAAATACAAGAAGGAACTTTAGCAGCAGAAGCTAAGAAAACAGTTCAGTTAATAGTTATTATGACCTAATATTATTTTGGTTGGAAAACAAAAGAGGCTTGTTTGAAAAATCTCAGGGTTGATTTTTAGTTCTTTTTTTAATTTATGTCCCACTGCCTTATAAAAGAACCAGCATGATCTGTGAATTATCACAGAGTGCTTAATGACCTCCTACAAAGAAACAGGACAAAGTAAACCCCAGAAAGAAAATGGGCAAATGATTCACCCAAGAGGAAACTCTGAATGTTGAAAGCACATGAATAGATGCTCACCTTTAGCAGCAACTAGAGAAGTGCAAAGGAAAGCAGTGGCAAATGTTGATCATCTATTACTGAGTGCTGGCCACGTTGTGAGGGAATGAGAACTCTCACAGGGTCCTGGAGAGTTTGGATGCATTTAGTAATAGCCAGGAAGTTGAAACTTTGCATACTACACACACTAGAAATACCATCACACAAGTACCCAAGAAGATATACACAGTAATTTTGTTAGTTACATTGTCATAGAAAAAAAATTGGAAGCCACCTAGATATTCATCAATTGGGGAATTAAAATTATCATGATACATTCCTAGATAGAAGACTACACACAGTGATTTAAAATGTGAGCAAACTATTTCTACAAGCATGAAAATAGGTTAAAGCTTAGGAACACAATGTTGAGTAAAAACAGCAAAATACTATTTATATAAACATTTCAAAATATCACAACTGTACTATATGCAATGCTGTTTGTGGAGGTGTACATATGCTATAAAATATGAAAGTAAGAAGAGGAAACAAGAACCAACTTGAAGAGAATAGTTAGCTCTAGGGACAGGGAAAGAGATTTTAACTCTATCTGTAACTTCTTTATTTCTTAAAAATCTAAAGCAAAATACTAACATTTGTTAAATCTGGGTATAGGGTACTTTTGTGTTTTAAATGTTTGTTATCTAAAAATTTAAATCACTAAGCAATTAAATTAACATATAAGACAAAATAAAGTCAAGGGGACATAAGGTCTAGGCCAGTGTAACTATACAGTCCTGGACCAGAGCAGATGGACAGAGCTCAGGAGGGTCTTGGAGGTTCAGCGTGGGTTGGGGGGACTGTGGCTATGAAGATGAGCAGGCTGTAGGGAGCAGGTGCAGTTGTCAGGAGTAAGGCCCCAGTCCTGCATTGGATGGGGCCAAAGTGGAGGATGAAACTGTTGGGCCCCAGGTCCAGGGCTCTGCAAGCCCAGCTGACTGGGGGCAGGTAGAGGGGAGGGCATGAGGCTGAGAGTCAAAACTCCCCCAGGAGAAGGTGTCAGAGCTCACGCACGCACGGGGATACTGCCTCGCCTGGCATTGCTCTGTCTCCTCTCCTTCCAGCCCTTTTCCTCAGTCAGGAATTGTCTTTCCAGGGATTTCTCTAACTCTCTATCCTGGGCGTATAAGTTTCTCTATATTATAGCATTGATGTCTATATTCATATATTTGCTCTATTTATTTAATAAGAGGCTCATGTTCCTAATAGTAACAAAATGAATTTTTTCTTTCTTAAATCACTAGGAATTTAAATTAATTTCATTTTAGAAAATTCTTTGGCTCCCAACCGATGTTCCCCCACCCTACTCCATAGCCCTTGACAAGAAGAAAAGCATTCCCTTCTAATATCTAATATTTCAAGCCTTTTCTAATAATAATCCACTACACATGTACATGCCTACTATTGTGTGGTACCTGTACTTTACATGACTTATTTCATTTAATTCTTATGAAAAGGAAAAAGAAAAGAAACAACCTTGAAGGTAGCTTATCTGCGTTTATGGGTTATCCCCACTGCATAGATGTGAAAACCAAGGCTCGAAGCTGTCAAGTAACAGGTATATTCTCAAAATGGCCCAGCAGAAAATGAAACCCAGAGCCCAGCCCTGTCTACTGTGCTACAAGGAAAGAATTGTCACTGACAGGACATCTATAAAGGGATCTTGAGCATGTTATTCTGTTCAGCATCATTCATTTTAGGAATTTCTGCTTTTCTGCAAATTTTGGACTTTGTCACTTTAAGTATTCAGATAATTAATTCAGTTTTCAGATGATTCAATCAATCTTCAGCATGCAATCCTGCACTTTATTTTGAAATTGTCCCATCACCCTCAAATCTAGAAAATCATATTAGAGAAGACATCAAACAAGTAATAAACCTATTTCAGATTATCTCTTTCTCCCCCATCCCTCTCTCTCTCTCTCTCTCTCTCTCTCTCTCTCTCTCTCACACACACACACACACACACACAAGCACCCACACTTCCGGATCTACTAACCTAAATCAGCAGGCTCAAGAGTTTCTCAGAGACTCCCCTCAGCATTAAGGATGCTAATTGCTACTCTAGCAGTTACAGAAGATCAAAGAACCGCCCACAGAGCTGAGCTGTGTTTCATCTTCCACAGACCAAACACTAATAGTGCCCATCCCCCACCCCCTGCTCCCCTCAAGCTGGTGCATTGGACCAGTTCCCTTTCCTCTTCCCCACATGCTCTCCCTCCACCCTTAAAATAGCTCTGTGCCAAAAATAAGCACTTGGAAAAATGCTTGTGGAATGAATGGAGAAAGGTAACTTCTCTATCCTCATGGTTCCCTTCTAATTACCATGGCTTATTTAGGGATGCACTTGTTTCTGGCCGATTTAGAAACCCATGGCTGGGAACCCTACCCAGCCCCTCTCCCAGGAGCTGGGGCAGGAATCCTCTTGGCTTGTCATTGCTCTCATCCTTCCCCATGAGTCCCAATCTTGTGTGCTACATGAAGTCAGTGGACTCTTACTCAGGAAACTCCTGAGTAAAGCAGGGCTGTGAAAAAGGCCTACCCTCTATTCTGGGGCAGGCATCACCCTTCTGGGGCTGGCACAATAGAGAAGGGGTCATTTGTCACATTTGGCAAAGTGAAGTTGGCATATCTGGAGGGACCCTGTTATGATGGCCTAAAACATTTTGCCCTGAGGCTGGATCACAAGGCTGTTCTCCACACTTCAGGGGGATCCAGCAAAGCTGCACTCAGTTCCATAAAAGAGGGAAAATCAGAAGAAGTGAAAGGCAGGCCACAGAGCCCCCTCAGAGAAGAGATGGAGATGGGCATCTCAGAGATGACAGTGAGTGGGGCATCCTTGGTGGATGAGGTGCATTGGGCATCCCCCTGCCAAAGATGGGCACCCTATGCACCACAGCAGGCAGCTTGAGCCTTCAGGAAGAAGTTTCCCCACACAGAACAGGGTCCTGCTCTCTGCAGGGGGCTGCTTTCCCCTACCCAGGGTTAGGGGCATCTTCCCACTGCCACCCCAGGCAGGCAGACACTGCTCTTCCATTGTGGTCTCTAACGGGGGCTGAGGCCTAGGCCCATGTTCCCACTTGCCTTCCTGCTTCAGGCTCCTGCAGGGAGCTCACCAGTTCTCAGTGGCCACACAAGGTCTTGTGTTCTAAGGGCCACATGTTTTTAGGCTCTCATCACTGTGTTGTGTTTCCTCACTCTATTCCTGTTTCCACAGACTCTCTACTCCCCACCCTTCATCTTCAGGCTCATGGTTTCCTCCCAAAGAACAGTTTCTAGAACCCATCCCCACTTCTCCACAACTGTGGTTCAAGGTTTGTTTCCCTGGAGCCATCAGTCTCCTAACAGCTCACCATTTCTGGCCCCTGCTCTCCCAGATCTATTAGGAAACCACTTCCAAGTGTCATCTGCCCTAAGGATGGTTCAGTTCATGGCATGCCCCTGCTCAAGCCCTCAGTGAGCTTCATTAGAGACTTTATTACTTGTACAATGTCAAGGATCCCCAAGTGGAGGATTTTAAGTAAGATATTAACCCTGAGTTTCTGCCTAGGTAAATGAACTTGGCCATAAGATTCCAAGTTGTAGGAAGATCGAAGGAGTCTGGTGATAAGATATGGATTAAAAGAGTAGGTGCTGGTCTTTGGTCACCAAAATGGAGACCACAATAGGTTTGCTATAGTTGGGAGAATATACATCCAGTGGTCAGAGGTTCAGGATGGTTAGGTTTGTTCTGGGAGCCATGGTTGGAGGCTATTTGAATATAAAATAGTAGGGGGTCACCAAAATTATCTTTCATCCAAATCCCTCATACCTACCATCCTTTCTAGTGCAACTTCCCAGGATAAAAATTAAAGGAGGATAAGAAATGAGTCAAGTGAAAGCTGAGCAACACCTGCGCTGCTTTGGCAGAGGTGATTGTCCAACACTGGGCATTCCTCTGGTGCCATCCGCGAGAAGAAAGAGTAGCCAGATGTTTAGCATCCCTTAGTGGCATCCTCAGCATGGCAAGCCCAGGCAACTCAGAGAGGCAGAGGGAAAACCAAGGGCAAGAGGACAAAGAGGAGAGAAATCTGCTGTTGAGTTCACAGAAAATGCCCAGGGGCCCCTTAGGTACAAGGTCAGGAGGAGAGGGTGGAGCTTTCTCAGAGCATCTGGGTTGGTTCCACTACTGTGACAGCTATCCCCCATTTACCTATGCAGGCAATAACCTGAGGCAAGGAAATTATGGTTAATAGCTTAGAAATTGGATAAAAAAGTCCCCCCTCCAAAGGCAGGGTTCACATCTGGCCCCTCACCCTCAGACCCAAGGTGAACTGTTTTCTCTCAATGGACACACCATGAAGTCCCTGCCGTTGTGCTTTTTCTTTTCTTTCTTTCTTTTTTTTTTATTTTGAGAGAGAGAGAGAGAGAGAGTCAATTTTAATCATTTTTTTCCCACCTGGTTTTTGTTTTTCCTCCACTTGTGTATATGGTACTAGGGATCAAGCCAGTGTTCTCATGCGTGCCAGGCAAGTGCTCTACCACTGAGCCACTGCTCCACCCTGCCATTGTGCTTTTGCTCGTGCTGTAGCTAACTGGGGTGCTTTCCCTCCTTCTACTTTGTGGGTTTGGGTTTTAAAATATTAGCCATCCTCCTAGCCCAGCTTGAGTGCTTCCTCTTGCTTAAACCTTTTCATGACTGTCTCCCTTGGAAGTACTTTTCCTCTCCTGGGTTTTCATGGCCATTTCTACTTGCATTACAATTCTTTCCACACTCCAGTTTTTGGTGGATCTATGTGGATCAGTGACTTCCAGGAGGTTAAATCCAGTGGGCATTTTTGTCCCCATTTTTCTTATCAGATCTCTGATCAGTATTTCACACTTCTGAGTGTAGTTACTTTCTTAGAATTCTTGTCCTTCTGGTATCTGTACAGATCTGGATTTTGCTTGTCTGGCTTCTTCTCTATTTCCTCAGGTAACAGCATCTTGATTTTCTTTTGATGAATCACTCTTCTCACAACTTCCAGTGTATATAGTGTGAATAGGGACAATGTGAGTCCCTGGCTTAGAGATAAGCATCCAACCCACAGGGCACCAACAATAGTGATACCTGGTGTTTTGCTGAACCAAGAGAAGAGAAGCATCCTCTTTGCCTCTGGTAGGATGTTAACCTGAAGCTTCTGCAGGTGACTCAATCAGACCACCATAAGGAAAAACAAAGAGCCTCATCTAGAAGAAGGCAGAGCTGAGACAGAGAGGCAAGTCCTAAGGACCCATTTGAAGTCATATCTGACCTGTCCTGGTTTTAAGTTATAAGAATCAATGAATTCATTTTTACTCCATTAATTGAAGATGGATTTCAGTAACATGCAATTAAGAGAGTCCTAATTTGGCCTCTGATAAACAACACTCTCCTGGCTTCCTCCAACCTGATTGTTCCCTCTTGATCTCCTTTGCTAACAATCTTCAAGTCAGACTTCAGACTTCAGAATCTATTGAAGGCTGGTTCTAGTGTTAGTTCCCAACTTGCTCTTCAGGTCTCCCAAAGCATTCTCAACCAACCACGGCTTTAACTGCCATCTTAAATTCACAGCTAATTTATGCCTGTTTCTTTCAAAACTCCAAATATGTATATTCACTTGTCCACACAGTGTCTATGGGAATGCCTCACGGGCTTCTTGCATCAATACTGAGTGATGACCTTTTCTCCCCCAGCAGCACTCAAGCTCTGCTCCTGTCATCGAAAACAGCTCAAAACAAAGACCAAGTGTCATCTAATGTATTCTCCACATTTTGGTTGAAATGGTTTCTTTTTTTTTTTTTTTTAACACGAATTAGATTATGTCTCTTCTGCTCAAATCCTTCCAAAACCTTCTCATTGCTCATGCGATAAAGGTCAGAATTAGGGATACAGATCCCAAGGTCTTGTCCAATGTAATTTCCCCACTCCATTCCCTGCTGCTCCAAACTTGCTCCCTGACCTCCGTCACTCCGCCTCTTGTTACTCCTTTGAAGGTGTCCTACCGCAGGGCCCTTCCATTCACTCCTCACTTGCCCTCAAACCTCTTCATCTTCACCTTGTCTGCTGCAAATCATCCTCATTTGGTGGCTGGAGGTCCAGAAGCTTTGTCTTCCTCTTCCAAACTGCATCAGGCCACCACAACACACTCTCGTAACACACAGCAATTTTCTTCATCAGATCATATATCAATTTGATTCTTTTTTTTTTTTTTTTGTACCAAGGATTGAACCCAGGGTTGCTTAACCACTAAGCCACATCCCCAAAACTTTTTTTTTTTAAATTTTGAGACAGGGTCTCAGTAAGTCGCTCAGGGCCTCCCTAAGTTGCTGAAGCTGACTTTGAACTTATCATCTTCCTGACTAAGCCTCCCATGCTGATGGTTTTATAGATGTGCACCACTGTGTCCAGCTTCTTTGATTAATATTTATGCCCTTCATGAAAGCATGCTTTAGGGAGCAAAGACCATCTCTGCTTTTCTTACCCACGTTTCCTTAGCACTTACAATAGGTGGTGGACATTGATTAATATTTACCAAATAAAATGGTGACCATTGGGTGTATTCTGGTGAGTGAATGGGCTCTTATAGACAGGTGGAAGCAGGTGGGTATGCAGGAAGAGCAGCTTCCAAGCAGCAGGGCTTCCAGGGATAAGGTCCAAAGAAATGACAGCCCAGTGGGCAGACAGAAGTGTGGGAGAGCAGCAGAGTAAGACCAGTCCTGAATGAAGGTCACACTGATAAAGGGAAGTGGGATAAGATAGGATCACGAGGCAGTGTATCTGTAGACAGATACATACTCGGCTGGGCTGTTTAGCTGAAAATGCGTGGAAAGTCCCAGGCGACATTTCTAATAGAGATGAATTTGGAGGATAAGCACCTATAACCTCTTCAAAGAGCTTCTGACACATATGTGATGTGTATCATGTATAAAATTAAAGCGTGAAATGTGTGGGCTTCCAGATAATCCTCTTATGTAATCTTCAGATGTGTGACATTTATGCTATCATCATATGTTTAAACTTTAGAAAGAAATGTGACGGTAGCACTCTTGGAAAATTAATAAGGCAAGGACAAAGAAGCTTCACCCTCCATAAGCTACCTTTGCCAGAGATCTTTACATTTTTCTCAACAGAACAGCAACCCGGAGAAGCAAGTCAGGAATAAATATTAAAGGGCTCATTTTTTATTCAAAATATATTTGTTGGGCACTTAATTTATGTCACTCTGCCCACTTCTCATTTAAATCTTTAAATCTCAGTAAAATTGGGATAATACAGTTTTTTATGGGGATTAAGTGAAATAATACATGCAAGTTCTTATGAACAGCGCCCGATATAAAATACATAATCAAAAAGTTAGCAGCTATTATTGTTTTTTAATATTTTAGCATGACTACCTCCTGGGTCCTTTCTAGGAGTTGAGGCTACAGTTGTGAAGATAACAGGTAAGATCTGGCCCTCATGAAGCTTCTATTCCAGGTAAGATGGAGACAAATTAGCAAGTAAATTAGCACACAAGATAGGAACAGAGGGCAGTTTTTTGTTGTTGTTGTTATCGTTTGTTTCTTTTAGAGAGAGACAGTGAGAGAAAGAGAATCAATTTTATTTAGTTTTTTACGTGGCTTTCATTGTTCTGACAGTTCCTTGTGTACATGGTGCTGGGATTTGAATCCATGACCTTACGCACACGAGGCAAGTACCACAACCGCTGCGCCACCACTCCAGCCCCAGAGGTCACTTTCTAAAGGGTAGTCAAGAGAGGCACACCCTGAAGAGGTGTGTCATGAGCTGAGACCCAAATGATGCAAACTCCAGAAGAATCCAGAAAGAGCATTCAGGGCTAAATACACAGTAAGGGCAAAGGCCCTGGGTCTGGAGTGGTGGCTTAGCAGTTACAGCGCTTGCCCTGCATGTGTGAATACACAGGTTCAAACCCCAGTACCTACGTACAGAACTAAGTGTCAGAGCAATGAAAGCCATGTGAAAAACTCAATAAAAAATTGATTTTCTCTCTCTCTCTCTCTGTCATTCTCTCTTAAAAAAAAAATAGCAAAGACCCTAGTGGAGCCAAATTGAAATTGTCGGAACAGAAATTGGTGATACTTTTTCTCACCTACTATGTAACAAAAGACAGGTTAATAAGGTTAATAAGAGAAAAGCATAACAAGGTTATTCAGTCATAGTTTCATGTGACACAAGAACTGTCAGAAATGGAGACCCAAAGACTCAAGGAAAACTATTTTTATGCTTAGATTCAATGAATAATGGACAGTCATGAAGAGAGATAACTGGACAAAATAGGTCTGACCTAAGGTAGTAAACTAAAGTGGGACCCAGCAGGGCCTATCTGTTGAGGGTCTTCTCTGCCTCTCTGTGTAGTGCTCCCTCCTCCCAAGTGTAGGTCCAACCCTCTTCTGGAATGAAGGTCTTATAACCCACCAGCACATAAGGTAAGTCAGAGAATTTCTTCACGGGCAGCTCCTACATAGGAAGTTTAGAATTTTATTTCTAGGATTCATGGCTGACTTTGGGGCAAAAAGGTTCTAGTTTCTCAGATCCAGTTTGATGAAAAGAAAATTCTTACTTTCTATACCCTGTTTTGGTGAAGAAAGGAGAATAGCAGAAGTACAGAAGCAGGTCAGAAAGAGACCTTAGTTCTGAGGCCTGTCCACTGTCGTTCAGCTCAAAGTACTCAGCATGCCCAAGTATCATACTTTGAAGTACTGCTTTTCTGAGCCCCAACAAAATGTTAAAGGCCAAGAACTCAGAGTGGCTAGGGTAGTTGGAGAGGAAGACATGGTACTAGACGAGGGCGAATGGTACAAGACAGAGGAAAACATCAGCACTGGGATTGACCAACCCACTAGCAAACCAGTGCCTGACCAACAGCGGGAGTCCTAAGGGGACGCCCCTGCTGATGGGAGACGCAGCTCAGCAGATTCTGGCCCCAAGGTAGCCAGGAGGCAGGACCTCAAGCAAAGTCCCAGAGGAGCCATGGCCTCCAGAAGAAAGGAACTCTCTATTGACATCTTTCTTCTCATCTGTGGCAAATAACTCTAGTTGCCTAACCAACATCCATTCCCTCTTCCTTGCAACGGAAGTTTGATTTTGCTCATGGCAATATGAACAAGTCCAAATGAACCGGGATTCATCCACTCTAATCAAAGCAAGGTTGAAACTTGAAGCCTGTGGTGAAAGCATTGCCAGGGACCTTAGTCCCAGGGAAGCAGACCTAAGATGCTTCAGGCCTGAGACAGGACACCCTCCTCTTCACACTCTGCCCGCGCACCACACCTGATACCAAGCCTTTACTGTTTGCATCAGCAGGATTTGGTTATCTCACTGTTTTCATGAGAATGTCTTTGCTTTTCCAGGACAGTCCTGCCTAAAATTCCCAAAAGATTCATGAGCTCTGCAATGAAAGCATTGCGACTGTGCTCCCCCTGGGATTCTGGTGTCCCTCCTCTCAGAATCCTCACTTTCCTGTTCCCACCAACCCTACCTTTAACCGAACTTGCAATGCTCAATAAATTCTGCATTACCACCCCTCGGCTCCCCCAGTCCAGAGATAAAGCACACACTCTGACTCTGACAAAGGCCGTTTAGCCTCCCTTACATGTAGTATGAGTCATATTCTCTGCTTTCAGTAGCAAAAGGTTCAGGTGGCAAGGTTTAGGGAGCCAGTCTATGGTACTTCTGTCAACAGCAACTGTGCCTAATGTTAATTGTAAGTAAACACATCTTTAAAGATTTCAATGGTGATAAAAGAGATGTGAAAGGAGAACAAGAAAAATATCCATCAACTTCAGATGTTCTTCTGAGAAACATGTTCAGATTCCTTTTAGCAGAAAATTGGATTAAATCTAGTGCAATTTGCAGAGGTTCTCAGAGATGCATGGGGGGGAGTATTTCCCCCTTACCCATACTAGTTTGTGACAGACCTCTAGAACAACAGAGATAAACTATAGAAAAGATGCATATTTATTTAAATTTTGCATGACATAGAAGTCTTCATAAGGAAGATCCAAAGAAACAGTTAAACCTGTATTTTTTTTAATTTTTTATTAAGGAATTGGGTTATTGTACAATCATAAATGCATATAAAGTAACAATATGATATGCATACATTCTTAAACCAGAATTACCTGCTAGATCCCTCCCTATTCTCCCTCCCTCTCCCCTCCTCGTTTGTTCCCTCACCCCTCCACCTTCCACCCCCGCTACATATTTTTAACTCAAGGTCTGATGAGAGTGGACAATCATGAAGAAATTTGATTCAACAAAAAGTGCATGATCTGGGACTGGAGCCGTGGCCCAGTGGTTACAGTGCTTGCCTGGCATGTGCAGGGACATAGGTTCAAACACCAGCACCACTTAGTTAAGTGTTGGAGCAACAAAAGCCAAATGAAAAAAAATTTGAATATGGTTGATTCTCTCTTTCTCTGACTCACTATCCCTCTATCTCTCTTTTAAAAAAAAACAGTGCATGATCTAATGGTAATAAACTGGGGGAAACTTAGCAAGACCTATTTGTTCAGATTCTTCTGTGTCCCTGTGTCTTCAAGGAAAATCATGCTCCTTTCCTCTAGTCACAGGGTGGGCACCTGTCAAGAGATTCGACAACTACTTTGGGAGCCATCAGAAAATAGGTTTTATGACCTACTTCAAGGAGTAGGGACAGACAGACCTTTGTACTTTTGTGGTTTCCTCAAATTCCTGCAGCTTAAAATATTCAATATGGCAATGTTGGGGTAGCATGTCCTGAACCCCAACAAAGACTAAATACCAAGAGTCCTTTTTAGAAAATATTTTTCTTAAAGTTTAAAATCATCAACAACTTAGGCTGTTATCTTTCCTAAATCTGGACAAATGGCAACTACTAACAATTGAAAGATAATACAAACTTAATGGATCTTTACCATTTTCTATGTATTAGGATGAGTAAGCACATTAGTAGCCTAATAATTTTTGATAACTTCAATATTGGAGATTTGGATGGTGGTTTATTACTATTATTTACATATAACTATTCTTTGGTTGATAATAACAAATTCATTAAATTGGTTGATTTTAATAAACCAAGTTCCACAGTCAGCAGACCTGACAGGTTTTACATATCTTTGCAAAATTAAACAAAATGTCACCTAATGTCATGTGAGAACATAATCAGAGAGAAATCTGGAAAGTGCTTTTACAATTCACAACAGACTCACTGTCATGGAGTGGTTTAAGTGCAGTGACTCATGTGGGAGAGTCTGGGGGCGGAAGAAGGCACAGGATACTGGAGGCCACAGGTACCACCCTGGGTCTCTTGCTAACCAGCTACCGGAACCAGATACAGGCCCAGGGAAAACCACTTAACACAGATTGTCGTATAGGAGTACTCCATGAATGTGCTAGCTAATGTGCATTTCACTGGAGAAAAAGCTTGGGTACCAAGAAGTTAAATAATACGTTGAAGATCATGTTCTGGAACCAGAATTTAAGCTGAGCACAAGAGGCATTCTTCTACATAGCAATACCTGCTAACCGCAGTGGCCTGGTAATGGCAGAGGGGAATGAGAGAAAGCCACATGAGGTCTATGCAGCCCTTGAGGTGGTGGCAGATTACTGGGAGATTCATGTTTCGCATTGCATCAAACCGTAGGCCACACTGGAAGAGCACAGCCAAGGTAGGTCCTCCTGGTTTCCAACTATAAGACCGAGGCCAGACCCAGAAGCTGCCCCTCCCATTCTAGTAGCTCCACACTGACCTCTCACCTCCAGGAGGGTCATGTAAATCATGCAGGTTTCTAACACAAGCATTGCTTCGACCAGCTTCCCGCTGAACACGCGTGGAAGGATGACAGCAAGACGGCTGATCTTAGGTGAGCTGCAGGCAGCAATGGGGAGACAATGGACTGTGAATTCCACCTCCTGATACGAACTATGAGAAAACAGCAGAGTGGCAAAGAGCACCAGTAGGGTCAGAGGGGACCTGCAGTCATCATCAAGGATGACGAGGGCAGGTCCTCCACCTGGTTATTGGGGAGCTTCTGAGTCATTATTGCAATTGTGGCTGGGTGCCTCGGCACCTGACATCATTGGCCTCATCTCTAGGAGCAGGTTAAGTTACATGATGGTCACTACTGTCCTAATAGTACTCACCACTGCAGTTCCAGGACAGCACAGTGCCTAGGATGTAGAACAAACTCAGTTGTCTAGGAATATGTAACAAATAATCCCAACATTATGTAAATCTATAATGCACTAATAAAAATAAATTTTAAAAAAATGAAAAAAAAGAAATAAACCTTGAAAATATGAAAAAAAAAAAAGAATAAGAAAGAAAGGGAGGAAGGTGGGGGAAATTTGACACAGGGGAGCAAGTTATACCTGGCCAACCCACCTGACTTGAAGTCTATGAAACAAATCACCTCCTCTCCCAGCATACGCACAGCCATCCCTTGCCACCAGCTCCAGTAAGAAAGAGGGTCATACAACCCAGGGACTGTGCAGCAAAGCTCTATGAAGCTCTGGGCCTGGATCAGGCCAGCCAGCACTAGAGGGGTTTCTGCAATTTCTGCAGTCTCTTTAGCTGCTCTGGAGTTCACCTCTGGTCCTTGTCAGTCTCCAGAATAAAACCCAACCAGTGTGCTAGAGAGGCAGAGCTTCTGAAGTCAGAGGTCACATGGGCAGCTGGCTCTGCACAATCATCCTATCCCAGGTGAATGGGTGGGAGTGGGCCAAGGAAAAGTTTGAACTAGATTTCTTAAAAATAAAGGATTAGGGGCCATTTAATTTTAGGTCTAGATTTCAAAAGAGTTGAACCAGGTGATTTCCACTTTTTTAATTGTTTCTTTATTGTGCATTTATGAAGTTGTGGAAAGCTTCTGGGACCTTCCAGAACCTGCAGAACCAACATGGGCTGCTGAGATGAGTGGGGAAAGTGGGGATCTCAAAATATCTCAAGATACAGACTCCACTTCTCTTTACGGCCCCCGCAAAACCAGGCCCTCCATCGCCAAACACCTGACCCAAAACTTTGCCCTCACTAACAAGGCCATTCCTGTCTCATTCTGCATTCTGGGCCCAGTGACAGGCATCAGAAAATATTGGGCTCAATGAAGCCTATGCTTCATTTTGCCGTCTGAGAGCTCCCTAGTAGATTTCCCTCTCTGAGCAGCAGGGACCCTGTCAAAACACCAGGGAGGCACAGGAAAGATGCTCACATCCAGAGAGCAGAGGACAATCAGCACATCCTTCGCGGGAAAGGGCCACAGCACAGGGTCGTGGTGTGGTAAGAAGTCTTCTTGTGGCTGTGGCAATCTTGATAAGGTGGTGAGAGAGCCATGCAGTGGAATCTGAGGGCTGCCTGGCCTCCCACGTGCTCCGGGTGGGCAGGCAAGTCACCCGCTGTCATCGCCCAAGCCGGCAGCACACTAAATTACCCAGGAAGCAGAATCTGATCCACTTTCTATGCCAGCTCCTGACTTCATTTAGATCATCACTTCCCCCACCTTTCATAACTCCATTCAATGAATCTGAAAGATGTCTAGAGCTAGGTTTTCATCACCAGGTCTTCAGAAATGGGTCCCAGAGATGAGGAAGTTCATTCAGCCCTCCTTTCGCTGGCTGATCAATGCTATCGGGAGGCATGGTGCTTGGCAGTCACGCTGGTTTTCTAAGATGTAACAGTTGGGATTTGGAAACACTTTCCCACAAAGCACATACCATAAGGATGTAATATTTGGACATCACAAAGGAGCATGTGGAAGTGATGGAACTAGAAGAGACTGCCTGGCTTCTCGTGGCTGGAGATGGTGGTATCAGGTTCACCAATGGGAAACTGCCTTAGAGCTGGGGTCCTGTTTTATTTCTATTAATGAAGTACAGGCGAGGACTGTAATATGGGCTTAACAATCTCCTCAAATGCCCTGGGAGAAAATCTTCCCTCCCGTGGTCATTTCTCTTTCTACTTTCTTTTACTTTGAGAGCTTGTAAGAAGGGAGTTTGCACATAAAAATGCTGACCATTATGTCAGTTACATCAGGAAGGTGAATGATTTGGGATTTTTTTTTTCTCTTTGAAACTGGGAATCTCAAGTCAAGACTGTTAAGTGTCCTTTGAAGATAGAGATTCAGATTCAAGTTAGTGTTTCTCAAGATAACTAATATAGGATTTTTAAAAAAACTAGCTAGAATGTATTTTCCCAAACTCTTGGACCTCCTTGCCAGGAAAGTCCACCTCTTCTCTGGCTGGTGAAACTAGGAAGGCAGCTCTTTCAGAAAGTTTGCAGATCATAAAATCTCAGCGCTGGAAGGCTTCTCCAGCTGAGTCCTAAGTGTTCCTGAGAGAGGCCCCAAGGGTTGCTGCGAATGAGCACCTCTGACCTTGCTCCTACTTCTCTCAGTCATGTAATATTCCTTATGCCTATTATCTTTCCTTTGACAAAAGATCTCATTTAAAGAAAGAGTTCCTATACTAAAAGAGATAAAGAGAGAGAAGGACGAGAAAGAAAGAAAGAAAAGAAAACCAAATCACAATTGAGGAGGAGATGAAGGCCCAGGAAGGCCACAAGTCTTGCCAGTCTTCATCAGCTCCACAGGGCAGGTACTGGAGAGCAGGTGAATTTCTTGAAGGCAACTTCACTACATACCCAAGTTAGCTTCTGTTTTATCAAAGATGCCAAGGCCTTTCCCTCATACACTTTTAGGGGCAGTTAATGATTTTTCTTTGCCTTTTATTTAGCAGTTTTCAGAATGAACTTCTTTTAGGCCTCCATGCTTTTGCTTTATTTAATAGGGGTCTTGAGGGAGAAAACCCTGGCTAAATGTTTTTATTCTGCTGAAGATAAAGACAATCTTGTTATATCAGAGCTTGGGTGCTGTGATGAGCTCCATTCATTACAACTTGTCATTTTCCTGTTGCAGGTGGATAGGAGCAGGCAGCATGAGGGAGACACCTGTGGTCCCACTGATGCCCCCCACCCCAACGTATTAGAAGACAACCTTCGTGAAGAGGAGGCAAATGCTTGGTTTAAACTAACAAATTTAATGACAACGTCTCATCAAAGCAAATTGTTTCCTTCTCAATGCTACCTTAATAGTCACCTTTTCCATTGTTGCCCACCTTTATCATCCTGTCAGCATAAAAAAATTACCACCCTGAGGTGCAACGTGCATGAAATCCCTTGAAGGCACACTGTCAGGAGGTTTCGCTGCTGTAAACTGCTTTCCTTCCCCCCATTTCCTCCTGCGCGGTGCTTATGCTCCGGTGCCTGGCAACACTCCGCTTGATGCAGCAGCACACACGGGGGCAGGCAAGAGGTGATAGCCCAGGGGAAGCCCCGCCAAAAGGGCAGATCTGCCAAGGACCGTTATCAGATGAGGTTGAGGGCTGTGAGGTGACTCAGACACTGTGAAAAGGCATTATTCATCTAGAAACACACTTCCCTTGAGCGGAAAGCATGCCCTTGAAATGCTGCATCTAAACAAAGGTCTACAAGACAGGTCCTGTGTTAAATGGGTTGGAGCATCTAACTATAAAAATGATTTCTCCAAAGCATCTTTTATCCACCCATACTTCATTCATTCAGTCAACAAACACAAAATTATTTGGGGTTCTGAGAGGGCACTGGCTCTGACTTTGGAAATACCTAGGAAATAGATGTTTTCCTGTGCTTATGAGCTTCAGATCATTACATAATCATTACAAAAGAAAAACAAAGGGGCCCTATCTTTTATAAAAATGAGTCTTCAGAAATAATTTCTTGCATTAGATTAGTGAGTAAACAGAATTAAGTTCTCAGGCCGGCTGCCTACTCCCTGCCACACCCCACTCCTCCTTCCACGTCAGATTGCTCTGCCAGGGCAGGATCTCACACTGTTTTCGTTCAAAGTTTTAGTTTTAATTGTGCTTTGATCCAAATTTTCTGTTGCAGACTATTTGAAGCACAGAATTATCTGTTGAGCTTGGATCCCAAACTCATCTGGGAAAATTACTCCTTGAAGAGAGAACAAGAGATAAGAGTACCTACTTTGTGGAAAAAAAAAAAAGATCACTAGAGATGTCTCATTAGCAAATAAGTCTCTGCCTGTTTAGGTCAGGTATTTAAAAGAGTGAAGAGGGAGCAATTAGCCAGAGGAAGGTGCATAGAGTTAGCTCGGACTGCTGCCACTGTTGACAATGATCTGTGAGCAGCAGAAATCAACCCCCAAATCTTGATGTGATGCCACACTGAAAAGACCAACCAGCCATTGGCACAAGTTGACTATATCAGATCCCTTTCACCCCTGGGAGACAACAGGGCAGCAACTTGTCATTACTGTGTCCAGGCGAGGTTTTGTTGTCCCTGCTGATGGTGACTTCCCCAGGTCCATCTTTGGAGAGCTCTCAGAGCTTCTGACTTTTTGACATCGCACACACCATTTCAGACCCAGGGATACATCTTATGGCAAAGAGGGCATAACAATAACAATCTGAAGGGTTAATGGAACCAGAAAAGGCTTCAAACAGTCTCAGCTAAGTAAGGTACCAGATTAGGGCCGAAGTCATCATTCAACATACACAACATACTTTGAACCCAGGGAAGGAGTGATCCCTTTTGTCATTACTCCCAGTGACTAGCTTATGGGCACAACCACTAGAAGCAATCAGAGCCTGTTAAAAAAAAAAAAAATGATACCTAGAAGCTGAGACCCTCAGGGTGAATTTCAAGATTATTCCACAGGGCAAACAATCTTGACCAGCAAAACTGTCTTCTGAGAAAATAAACATCAATTATGGCCTCAGGGAAGCATTAGGGACTGTAGCTTGTCCCACCAGCCCACCTGTTGTAAATTTGCTTTTAAACCAAGTGGCTGATCCCTGGAAGGGGCAGGCTGTACCCATCTGCATGCAGTACAGTGCTCACCATGACTTCCACTGCAAGCATCAGATGCTGAGAGCTTTCTGTGGTCTTAGGGCATGGTTTGGCCTGAGCATGGGCAGCCCAGAGGTGCTAGGGGATTAACTGATGGACCTGGGAACAGGCCTCAACCAAGGGTAGTGGGTGTTATCATTGGAGAAGAGACTTGGGGAATATTTCCTGGGACTCCCAAACTTCTCTGATGCTCAGGAAAGGCCTCTTTTGAGACATGAAGGATGAGTGGGACTCAGTCAGACACAGAGGAGGTGGAGGAGGGCTGACTGTCATGCAGGTAAGATGGCAGTTGTTGTGTATACAGGGAAATGGCATGAAGTGGTGAGAGGGACAGGCAGGTATCAGACCATGAAAGGTCTTGGGATCCTTGTTTATGAATTTCAATTATTTCCTAAGAGCACTAAAGTGTTTCACCAGAAGATGTTTTGAAGGACTAGGACTGAAGACATAGAGTCTAGGATGTCCACTGTCCACTTGGCATTTAGAGATACTTGCCTGGTGTCCAGGGAGTATCTTGTGACCTGTGACCCAATGATGAAAGCCCACTGTAGAGGGGATGAGATATTCCAAAGGGAAGGAGAAAAGAAGAACAGGCCTAAGCCCTGATAGACATAGACATTGAAGCAAAAGATGGAGACTATCAAGGAGGCGAAGAAACAAAAGCTAGAAAAGGATGGCACCTAGGAAACCATGGGGAAGAGAGTATTTGGAGAAGGCAGTTTCAAATGACGTCAACACCTTCAAATGATATTGAGAGGAAGAGCAAGAAAATTCTCATCCTTGGCTCTTGGTAGAATAAAATAACACAAATTTCTGGGAAAACAATTGGTCATGCACATCAAGAACCAAAATCCAACTCCTGGGAATTTATTCAGAGGAAGTAATTCAAGTGGAGAAAAAAAACTCCATTTACAAAATTTGTGATGATGTTACTTATAATGGTTTAAAAAAACTAGATGGTAAAAACCTTAATCTCTCTTACAGAGAATTGAATAAGTAAAATAAAAGAAATAAATTTAATGAAATATTTTGCAACCACTAAAAATTATGTCTATCATGAAGTAACATTTGAAAGCATGTAAAATAGCATCAAGTGAAAAAGCAAAATGTGAGATTTTACATAAAATGTAAATATTCATATGGATAAAGATTGGAAGAACATGGAAAATGTAAATACTTCATATGTTAGAGCAGTGAGATAATGAATTTTTAAGATTATTCTCAGCATTTACTATTCTACTATTTACAGATAATAAATTACAATCAGGAGAAAAGAACTTACTGTGTAGTAACTTCGTAATTGGTAGAAAAATCTAGTAAAGGCCAAACAACTTTCTGTCTGAGCAAGCTTGAGAGAACAAAATACAAACTTTGCAACCTCTGTCAGGGTCTTCTGGAAATTTTTATTGCTTTCTGGATCAGAGAGGATCAGAAAACTTAATATGTACTTAATGATCACCCAAAGAGAATGCATCCAGATTGTCCTTAGAGTGAAAATTGTTTCGCATGGCAGCTATGAAAAGAAAAGGAAATTAAGTCAAATGTAGCACAGTTTTCACTGGAAATATGGATTTCTCAAAAATCAAGGTTTCGACACACTCTGCTGCCAGCGAGGAAAAGAGAATGAGAACTGGTGCTTTCCGAGGGTTGAGAATGATGTCAGTCGCTACCATACATATGCTAGACCACTGCAGTCCAGGCGGCACGAGGCTCCCTGCTCCACCATCTCCAGTCAACAAGCACCCAAGTCCCACCTGCCCTTGCTTCGTTCTCTTCTCCTTGGGGAATTAAAAGAATCTCAGCGACCACCAGCACAACTGGCGCAAGTCTGCCCCGACCTTGGGAAAACGTAGCTTGTTTCATCAGCTCACCTAGATGTCCAAGGCAGGGTTGTATTGCCATCGCTTTCTTGTATATTTTAAACACCTCCTCTTGCCTCATAGTTCTGATATTCATTCACAAATGAGCCTATGCTGACTCCCTGTGTGATGTTCCCTTATTGTAGTATTTGATCTTCTCCTCTCACCCTTGTTCTGCAATGCTGCAGGGCTCAGGCACTCCCTTCCTGTTGACTGGGGGGCGGGTATTCATTTCATCCTTTGATAATCACATCCTGGGTTTATTCACTCTTCTAATAACTCCATTAGAATGCTTATAAGATGATGTGCTTTTAATTGTTTCCCTTATCCCAAAGACATAGAGTAGATTTCTCTAATGGCCTTTGTAACTTCGATGTTTTACTTTTATTGCTAATGGACTCTCCAGTAATATAAAATGACCGATAGCGCACTCAGAGAAAAGCAGAAAAATCAATACCTGTCCAGAGTTCATATTAGTTAAAAGCAGGTGAGGAGCTGAGGCTGGCAGACAATAGGAAGGATTTCCTCTTAGAAGGGCCGTGAAGCTCTCTACAGAGGACGCTGTTCTTTGTAAACACAGAATGTTAGAACAGGGAGTGCAGAAGAGTTTGGTATTTCTTAGAAATCTCTGAGAATTGCCTCCAGTAGAGGGCAGCGGTACACACACACACCACACCACACACTCACCTGCGCACTACCAAATTAACGCCAATTCTCCAGGGCTTCTCTCCTCACCTTCCAGTAGCTATGATGTGGTGAGCAGGGTCCAGTGAAATGAGAAAGCACACCTCTGTTGCTCGCATACTCTGAGCAGTTGCTAACATCTGAATACATATCATCTCATTTAGTCTGCACAACAGCCTTATGATACAAGGACTGTTTTCATCATCATCCCTGATAGTAGTTATTAGAGCTGAGAAGTAATTGTGTTTGACTGATTCCTCATCCAAAAATGCTTTAGTGTGTCTTTCTGGGGCGTATGGAGTAGGTTTGATATGCTCCTCACTTTTGTCTTCATTTACAATCTAAGGCAAGTAAATAGCAACAACAAGATGAACCTGTTGAAGACAGGAAAACTGAGAAGTAGACTTGAGCAAATGACGAAATGGATGTAATACATAGGTTTTATCCCTATATAAGACAAGGGCAAAAGGCTCAAATGATTTTCTGTGCCAGCTTCTCTATTTCTCCCACTCTGCATTTCACGGGTTTCTGGTAACCTTCCCTTGAAGTCCAGTTAGTGAAAACTTCTAAATCATTGTCTCTTGAATTTCCTGACAGTTGTCACCTTCAAGGCAAGACGGGTGTGAGTGGGATTTTGCACCCATACTTCCCTTTCAAGTTTTCAGCCAACTATCCCCCTCCTGACAGCTCTCAGTGATTACGTCACTCAATCCAGGCACCCATCCTGGTCCTGAGAAGCAATAGCATTGACTCCAGCCTATCTACACTGTATTACCCTTGTTAGAACTATAAAATGTTTACATTTCAGTGTCTCTCCATATCATATCTTTTACCATCTCTATTACCAGCAAGGCTTTTATAACAATTAACTAATACAGTGTTAGGCTCTTAGAAAACAACTGATAGCAACTGAGATAACTGTGGATAAAATCCAGACATATTTTTGCACTTTAAAGAATTGAGAAGAAAAAAAACTATGTTATAATGATCCTGGGAATAATAAAGGATTTAAGAATAGAGAATCAAATTATTGTTTCTTGAATTGGCTCACAATTGATTTCTAAGAGGTCCTAAGAGTTCTCTAGTAGAAATTTATGTTTTTATTATATCTCATGAATAATTAGAATATGCATATTCTGGATTATGACTACCCACAAGAGACTGCAGAACACAGTGGTTAAAAGCTGGGTTCTGGAATAGGGCTGCCTGGGTTGATGTCCTGGCTTTGCCCCTTACAGAAAGCATGGCCTTGGTGAAATTTCAGCACCTCAGTCGCCCCATCTATAAAATGGGCCCACTTCATAGAGTAGTGGTGAGGGTTACACGAATTGAAATACATAAAGTACTTGGGACAATATCTGTTGCACATTAGGCTCACAGCTGTTTTATTATTGCCAAGAAATGCCATGATTTCAGGATTTGTCTTGGCTTAAGGATTTATAATCACATCATCATCAAATAATTGTATTTGAATTTCAGAGCCAAAAGAGAAGAAGCCTGGCTATGTAAATGATGTGCTCACGCTAAGTGAAGTCCAAATGTCACAGTGAGCTAAGAGGTGATAGGTATCTTGGAAATCGAATGGAGAAAGTTGGAGAGAGAACTGAGTCACTCCCAAAAGTTCACAGTGATAAATACTGAACTCTAAATAACATGTATCATAGCAGGCTATGCCATATTCCCTTCACAAGAAGCAATTTATTCTCAGCAACACCCCATCTGTCAATATTGAAATAATATTATTTTCTCTCTAGTTTTGTGTAAATTTCTTTTAGAATTGTTTAAGAAGTTTAAGCATGAGGAGTTTAGGTCTCATTTTTGCTTTAGATAATTAAGTAACATTATTTCTGATTGCCATTGGCATTGTAGAGGACTTTTTCCTTACAAAGGATCCCTAAGTTACTCAAGTTTGAAAACACAGCACTAATTGCATAGCCTTTCATTTTGGCTGAACTGATAGAACCAAAGTTCTACCAATTAACCAAGTTGCTTTCAGAACCCTTTTGTATGTGACATTCTTACTACTCTTGAACAATTTGAATCATACAGATAAACCAGGGCCACTCCCTAATGTCATTATTTAACTTCAATGTCATCTAACTTTTAACATTGGAAAAGATTTATTGCGGAGAGTATTTTGTGTTACATATTCATTAAAATGTACTAAGAGTAGCATGGTAGACCATAGTCCTGACGGTGTGTATGTGTGTGTTTTAAATTTGTCTTTATTCCAGGAGCCCCTGAGCTTTTCATGAGAATTCTTCTAGGAAAGCCCCAGAAAAATATTTCCCTCCAACTTGAAGAGATTTGAGCATGAGACCAAAGTGTGGCTGGGGAACAAGCCCAAGGTCACAGCCACCCTGGGTCTTCCCTCAGGCTTCACATTTTGGGTCCATGCTGGGAAGACCTCTCACAATACAAGGGAAGAGACCCATCTCCATTTTTAATACACTCTGGTGCTTTTACTTCTACCATGAAATCATACCAATTGTTCTGGTGCCTGCAGAGAAGAATTGTATTTACAGAGGACTTAAAGTTTTAATTAACTGGTCTAAATTGTTGAATAAATTCCTGGGTCCCTAGGGATCAAACCCCAGTTGAATAAGAAGAAAGAAGCCGAGTGCACTGACTGAGATGAATTCCTGGGAGTGATGTCTAATTAGTGGCTCTTTCTTCACTTAAGTAACAAAGGACCATTGGTGTCACCATAAAATTTAAGAGTTTACATGAAATAGCAAGGCAGGTAGATGTATAATCAGTCATTTTCAACATGATAAATGCAAACCAGGGGTGATATTCAAATTAGTTAAGAACTGGGAGGGAAAGAGGTTTGAACCATCAAGCCAGTTTCCCTGAAGGCCCCAGCTGGGCCAGATATTAACCCTTCTTGTTACATCTTGGGGTGGTCCAGGTGGTCCAGAAGAGGATGAGGGAGGGTATCCAAAGGGCTCAGTACACAGCTACTTATCAGCCAATGGGAAAACATTACAATATTTTACACTGTCTATGGCTATCCTACTATATTCTGGCTATCAGCCTATCTTTAACCATTCCTTATGCCCAAACTGTAAAACAGTAACTTAGTAATACAAAAAGGTGGTGATGGGCCTTGGCTCAGGTGAGGAGTTTAGAGATTTGCTTATTTGCCATCAAGATCTCCTTTCCACACTAGGAAGCATTGACTAATTGTTTAAAGATTTTTAAAAAGACAATCTTAAAACAAAAGATATGTCAAAATCTATTTTATTTTGAAGGCAAGGTTATAGATTTTAGCTGATGCGGATAGTGTTTAAAAATCACACTTGAAATGTATAATCCCAAGCACCAAAAAGAGAATCAGAGAGTTGGTCTTTTGGTGAGGATTTCTTCTTTTCTTGAATCAAATTGCAAAGTATTTGCTTTATGGATTTTTTTAAATGCATGTTTTTTAGCTAATATCAAACCAGTTACAAAAATAAACATGCATTGATCGATAGGATGAAAACCAGTGTTTTTCTGGGGCAGTCTCAATGTGCTGCAGGCCTAGAAGAACACTATTTTTCCCCTCTTAGCAGAAGCAGCTCTTCCAGGTGGGTGTAAAGGCAGAAGCAAAGGTATGCTTCTTGGTGAAAGAGAAATGCTTTCATGAATGGGAGGGTGGGTGTTCAAAAGATAAGCACTCGAATCTGAATGATTGAAGGAAATGACTTTTCTAACTCAACCTTGCAAATAATTAAGTCAATCAGAGCATAATTCCTCTCCCTCGGCAGGGCTCTCCCACCCATCCCTCCCCACTCCCACGCTTCCCACATAGACTCTGCACAGCCAGCAGAGTAGCCCACCCCCACTTTCACACCAACAATAAACAACAACAAATTTCAATACAGGAGCTCTCAGCAAATCTGATGTGGTAAAGTTATTATTTCAAATCATTCATCACCTAAATATTTTTCATCCAGGCCAAGTTTTTATGGTTTTTACAATTCAGTTGCTCAAGGCATATTATTTGAAGCAGTCATCCAGGCCGGTCATTTCACAGAAACTGGGTACATGTAGGAAATTGCCAAGATGGAAATCTTAGAACCAAGCAGCCCATGAACTAGAGGAAGGGAAGGGGAGTGGATTCTTCACATTCCCATCCAGAAGATTCTGCAGGGGAGGTTTATTATGATGCCACAGGGGACAGGGGACAGGAACAAGGGCTTTGGTAGGAGCCTGCCAACTTTATAGTTTGTTGGGGGCTCCACATCCCTGCCCTACTCCCATTCTGGGAGGGAGGAAGTGGGAGAGGGAGTAGACAGAGCTCAAAGTAGGTACCTAAACCCAAGTCTGAAAACAGCACAATCCAGATCTTTCTTGACTTCAAATGTTGGTGCTTATGATCTCCACAAAATTAATTGTATTCTGGAAGCTGGACCTTGTGTTTAAAAGCAGGATAAAGTTAAGGCTGTCCTCATCTGGGCTTTATTTTGTCAATCATTGTGTGAGTGCTAAGCAGCAGGCCCGCAGGACCCCCCTTGTGGAGGGGAGTGAGGAGGGTCACTCCAGTGGCCCTGGGAGTGGGGAGTGCAAAGCGGGAACTGGAGCTTCCTCCACCCTTTTCTTCTGTGGCAGTCAAAATGTTCAGCTAAAGGGACCCCAACCACAGTCAGCAAAGGAATTGTATGTTTTGACATCTTTGGCAAATGACCCAGGAAGTACATCATTAAAAACTCCCTGCAGGGGCTGGAGTGGTGGCTCAGTGGTTATGGCACTTGCCTGGCATGCATAAGAATCTGAGTACAATGGGTACACATCAAAGTCTCAGAAGTAAACTAAATAAAACTGATTCACTCTCCCTCCCTCCCTCTCTCTCTCTCT